>JBAMBA010000116.1:0-27698 GCA_037043685.1 Drosophila hawaiiensis | reverse complement strand
CAGCTTTCCCCCGTAATAATAATAATAATAATAAATGGCTCCTCACTGTCTATTAATTAATTTATTATTTATTAATGTATCATTTTTTTTGGTTTTTTTTTTTGTTAGTACTATGCATTAATTCTATAATGCCCCCAGGCATATGTATTTACCCCATCTTCTTTTATTTTTCGCTTATCATCTCTAGAACTTAAAGTTGTTTTTCTTATTCTATGCGTGTACAAATTGTGAATCTTAGATCTAAACAGCAACATACTATCACAAAATGTCTTTTTTCAAATAGACATTGCTTATAACTATTTATAGTCAATTTATCTAATGCAGACTTTTTAACCCCTTTTGATTTTTTAATGCATCAACCCCCCTCAAGAGACAATGAATACATTTTGGCTCTAAGCCCAACAAACTCCAACATTCTTTTCCCACTATTTTCATCTTTCATCATTCCAATAACTTTCTTGTTGCACCTTCTAATCCCATATTTTTTTGCTAACTCCTTCGGATAGTCAGATGTATCAAATCTCATTTCTACATCTTTCGCAATGTCTTTATAGAAATCTTTAGTCTCTATAGAATATATGAATGAATCTGTATCCATATAATTCAAAGAAACTTTTTCTTGATACTTTGGCTTCATGTAATCATAATGAAAATCATACATTTGCCATTTAGACAGTTCGAGAACTGTAAAACCTAAGTACATTGGCTTATCATACACATTATGGAGACGATGCATTTGAATCGCATACATATCTTCAGAAAATTGTGCTGAACTATGGAAATTGGCCTTCGCAATGAGGGCACGAGCACCCAATCTATTGCGATTAGTGGTTTCCCACGATGTGACCAATTTGATGTCTTTACGTTTTTCAACGTTTTCCATCGTTTTACCATAGACAGCGTTATTTAATAATTTGAAAAAGTCTTTTTCAAAATTATTTTTGGCTAGGGTTCTATGATATGTATTTAAATCTATGTACTTTTTAAGCCAGGGAGACTGCTTAAACTCCAAAATTTTGTGTATTTTTGATAATACTAAGCCATTCCTTAGACATTGCTGAAGATTTCTATAATGGATAGGATACTTTATTTTTGACCTAAGGTCAGCAACAAGTTTTTTAACTTTAGCCTCCGGAGTAGGCTTTTGGTTAGATGGGCAAAAAGGTAGATCATTATGGTAATTGTGAAGAGAGTCTGGATACAAAAGATCTACATCGAGAATGTACCCAGATTCTGAATTATCTTTGATAGAACCTATACATATTAATGTCAGTTAATAATTCTATTTCTATTTTTGTTGTTTTAAACATTGCATCCCATGAGAAACAGGGTGTAGTATAATAGTGGGAGGGATCTAATGAATATATTTTTTTGCAAATTGCACGCCGACAGTAAAAGAACATCAGTCTTAAGATACAATTCCATGTAATCTTTAAGGCTTTCACATCTAAAAACTGTACAGACTTTTTGTGCTGTGAGGAGCCATAGAAGCATGCACTTGTGAGCATGCATGTATGCATATGTTCATGATCATAAACATATGTATGTATGTATGTTCACGAATGGGCATGCAAAATGCCCGTGAGCATGTTATATGCGCCCTCACAACAACTGACATCAGACCGAAATCCGGCCCTGATGCAGTTGCGGCGAATTCGCTCTCTTTCGCCGCCCTCCTTTTCTAATGCAGGTGTTCAGCCATTTGGACGTGTCTGACACACATGTCCATCAGGACATGTGCCGTTATTGTGTGAGGAGTATTGCGGGGGCAATACGGTTGTCTTTACTCACACTGACGGCAGACAATGGCTGGCGCCAGCAAAAGTGCAGTGGAAAAGTACCAGAAAATCACGCCACCGGGGTACAGTCCCGGCAAAAGGTGGCCAGCCACGGGCTATAAAAAGAGCGCCGCCGCACAAGGCAGAGGAGTTCGGGATCAGAATCACTGAAAGGGAGTTCGGGATCAGAATCACTGAAAGGCAGTTCGGGATCAGAATCACTGAAAGAGAGTTCGGGATCAGAATCAGTGAGAAGCAGAAGAGTTCGAGATCAGTTCAGAAACCAAGAAGCAGATACACAGCCGCGAAAGTGAACACGTTGAAGGAATCAAATACGCGAAGCGGCAAAAATTCAATAAGGAAGGCTGCGCGCACATACGTGGCGCGAACATATGTGCAAGTGAAAGCCAAAGATACCGGTGAAAGTGCAAGGACACGGAGTGTCAAACGGAACATCGAGGTGCGAAACGTATACCCTTGCCACGCTTGAATCGTGGTAACAGGCGATACTCGCAAGACACCAGGCGCAAACAAGCGAGGCTTGGTCTGTGATTAGCCAGTGAGTGAGACAAGCGAATCCTGGTGAGCATCAGGAGTGCTCTGCGAAATCTCTGGCGGGCAGACTGAGGTCCTGGGCTTGCGTAGCTGGCGTGCGGAGTGCCTGCGGCAGATTCTGGCGCACAGGAGCTCGAATCCAACCCGATCAAGGGCACCGATACATGGCGAGACGCTACGGAACATATAATAATTAAACGATTAGAAAACTAATAGTGGAGAGTGTGATTTAAAACAACCCAAGCGAAATAATAATAAAGCAAGTTTTAATATATATCGACTTTGTGTTTTTAATTGTTGCAAACGCAATATAAATTTGCTGCTCGAACCCACAGCTCGACTGAGTTTTAGCCTCGCTGAAACACAAGCTAGCAAATAGGTACGTTACAACTGGCGCCCAACTTTGGTGGTTGCAATAAGTTAAAACACATAATATATATTAAAATAAAATAAAATAAAAATGGTTCGCGCGTGGGTGTACAATTTAAAAAAGGACGAAGTGCTGAAATATGGAGCTGAATTCGAAGTGGAGTTATCCGGAACTTTGGATGCTATGCGCAGACAATTTGGAGAGTGGGTGAGTACTCACGAAAACAGATTGCCATATCGCACAAGATTGGAGGAACTGGCGGCGATTCATGGCAGACAATCGCCGGCCAGAGAAACAGAAAATATTGCAGATGCAAGAAACTCGACGAATATAAATTTCGCCCAGCTGAGCATCCCGGCAACAAGCGCAGCAGCGCGGACTAGAGACACTAATAATACTCTTTGGGGGCAGCGTCCACGCCACAGCCACAAAGAAGAGTGTCCATAAGCGAACAAGCGGCACCTACTTTATCCCAGGAATACCCCAGAGTAGCGAAACAAGTCCGCGAATGGAATTTTCGTTTCGACGGCACCACCAAGCCTCTGGAATTCCTGGAACAAGTCGAATGGTCAGCGGATACATATGGCTTGAACCTGAATTTAATTCCCAGGGCAATGCCGGAATTACTCCAGGGAATGGCTCTTAAGTGGTATGTAGCCAACAACCAGCACTGGACGAGATGGGTAGCATTCGTCCAAAGTTTTCAGGAGTATTTTCTTCCAAGAGACTACTTCGAAAACTTGAAGGAAGAAGTTACCAGAAGACGACAGGCGATGCACGAACCATTTAAAGTGTACATGGTAGAAATGCAGACGCTGATGCGGCCACTGCAGTACTCAGCGGAGAGAGAACTCAATAAAATATACAACAACAGCCTCCCGGACCTACGAGCTTACGCCAGGCCATATCAATTCAATAATCTGGCAGAATTGATGCATTTGGCCGAAGCTTTCGAGGAACTCGAAGCGGACAGGGAGAAGCTGAGACGTCAGAGCCGCATGGAGCAAACGAGACCCATGGAATCACCACGACGCCGCATGGAGCCGCCACAAACGCGTCAGGAAGCACCACAATACAGCCACAGAGAATCCGCGCATAGAAATAATCGACCACGATTTATGGCAATGATGGACAACCAAAACACACACAATCAGGCGTATCTGGAGGAAAACACGCGAGGAACACATGGACAACCTGAGAGAAGTGTTCCGACGGTTGAGAAGCAGCGAATCTGAGGATCAACGTGGACAAGTGCGACTTCTTCAAAAAGGAACTTAAATACCTTGGCCATCAGGTGACCAAAGAAGGGATACGCACGGATCCGGAGAAAATAGCTGCTATCGCCGAGTTGAAGCCCCCTGGAAACGTTAAGGAATTACGACAATACCTGGGAGTGGCATCATGGTACAGGCGGTTCGTACCAGATTTTGCCACCACAGTACACCCACTACACACACTATTGAAGAAAGGTACGAAATGGGAATGGACCAAGGAGCACCAGGAAGCTTTCGAAAAGGTCAAAGCTAAGCTGACACAATCACCTGTGCTAGCATGCCCAGATTTCTCAAGGCCATTTTGCTTGCAGACGGATGCTAGCAATTATGGCTTGGGAGCGATACTGACCCAAGACTCAGAGGAGGGCGAACGGGTCATATCGTATGCAAGCAGATCTTTAAATGGTGCGGAGCGTAACTACTCTGCGACCGAAAAAGAGTGCCTTGCGATAATCTGGGGCATAAGGAAGCTAAGACCGTACTTGGAAGGATACCACTTCACTGTCATCACGGATCATATGGCACTGAAGTGGCTGAACTCCATCGAAAGCCCATCAGGCAGGATCGCGAGATGGGCACTGGAACTGCAACAGTTTGACTTTGACGTCAAATACAGAAAGGGAAACCTTAATGTTGTTGCAGACGCCCTATCCCGACAACCCCTGAAGGATACGTGCCTCAGAGTCACGACTATGGACGACGCGATGGACCAGGCAAATAAATGCTGTAACTGGATCCAAAAGATGCGGTCTGACATAGCGAAAAATCCGAGGAAATTCCCAGACTATAGTGAAGAATCCGGCAATCTCTATAGACACATCCCGCATAGAGCTGGAACCGAGGATGTGGTAGCCTGGAAACTATGTGTGCCCACCGGAATGAGAAAACAAGTGCTAATCGAAAACCACAACACCACCACCGCAGGTCATACGGGTAGCAGAAAAACAATAGCCCGAATAGCAGCACGCTACTATTGGCCAGGCTTATATAGAGACGTACGTGCATATGTCCAACAATGCGAAATATGTCAGCAGTATAAGCCAAGTCAAATGGCCGCGGCAGGACAAATGCTAACCAGGATACCGGAGGAACCTTGGACCACAGTTTGTGCTGACTTCGTGGGACCTCTACCGAGATCGACCCACGGAAACACGATGCTGTTGGTCTTTATAGACCGCTTCTCAAAATGGACAGAAATGGTACCACTTCGAAGCGCCACTACAGCGACGCTACAAAAGGCCTTCAGGGAAAGGATTCTTGCGCGGTTTGGAGTACCCAAAGTTTTAATAACAGACAATGGAACACAATTTACAAGTCGGGCATTAAAAAATTTCCTGGAAGAGATGGGAGTCAAACATCAATTCACAGCACCCTACACTCCACAGGAAAACCCCACTGAACGCGCGAATCGCACGGTGAAAACAATGATCGCACAATTCACCAAGAACAACCAAAGACGTTGGGATGAAGCTCTACCCGAGCTGACACTGGCAGTTAACACCAGCGTCTCAAGCTCCACCGGGTACAGCGCGGCGTTCGTAACACAAGGCCGAGAGCCTAGGCTTCCAAAGGCGCTGTTCGACGAGGTGACAGTCGGAACAGGCCAAGCAGCGCAAACACCGTCCGACAATGCGAAGAAACTAAAGGAAGTATTCGAAATTGTCCGGCGGAGTTTAGAAAAGGCAGCACAGGACCAAGCAAGGCACTACAACCTGCGTCGCAGACCGTGGAAACCGAATATCGGAGACAGGGTGTGGGTGAAATTACACCACCTGTCGAATGCAGCAGAAGGATTCGCGGCGAAGCTGGCACCGAGATACGGGGGTCCTTACCAGATTGTGGATTTCACCTCACCCGTAATTTGCAAGATAAAGGGCATAACGGACAGGCGGATAAGGACAGCACACGTGAGCGACCTGAACTAAAACTTGCCAAAATTCCAGTCACACTCTTTTTCCCAACATAAAACGAGAGGGAAAATAAATGTGATTTTATGCATATATAACACATTTACATAAAAATAACTAAATATAAAACCCAAAGGAAAGGGTATAAAAATAATTAAATACAAACCCAAAGGAAAGGGTATAAAAAAATAACTAAATATAAAACCCGAAGGAAAGGGTATAAAAATAACTAAATATAAAACCCAAAGGAAAGGGTACAAAAATAACTAAATATAAACCCCAAAGGAAAGGGTACAAAAAATAATTAAATAGAAACCCAAAGGAAAGGGTATAAAAATAATTAAATATAAACCCAAAGGAAAGGGTATAAAAACAACTAAATATCAACAAAAAAAAAGATATATGTATATGTATATGTGTATAAATAAAAATAAAAAAAACGGGATAAAGGTAAATACATAACAGCGCCCCAAGGCGGGCAAAAAAAAAAAAAAATCAAAACAAAGGCGGCCCTGAACAAGGCGAATAATAAACAACAACTACGCTGATCAGCTTACAGCGGGAGAGCGAAAAGGGGAACATGCCAAGAGAGCGCATGCCCATGACCCACAATCGTCCGTCGGCCGCGACGCCCACTTGGACGAACAGTGCGCTGGGTGCGTGAAGTGCGCGTGGTGCGTGTGAGAGAGGCGCCGACTCCTGCGCCGCATCGCGCAAGAGCAGCGAAACCGCCGACGCGACGAAATCGAGCTGCTGGCATCACCCCTCCACGCCCCCAGCGCCGAGGAGGACTCATGGAGCGAGCGCGACGAGGGAGAAAGGGCATCACCGCCACACGCTCCCAGTATGGATGGGGATGTGGCAATGGGCGCAGTTCCAGAGGCCGACGAGGAGGTACTGCCACGACGCCGACGATACCCAAGCGACTTGGACGACGTCAATCCGGAGTGGATTCGTTGGCAGTACCCGGAACTGCCGCCGACGCCGGAGCCCGACACCACCGCGGTATGGGTCGCCGGACCACGCCCCCGCGCCGATTCATGGGAGTCGGCCGACCCGGTCGAACCCGACGAGACCGAGGACTCAGAAGGCGAGTCCGAAGGCCCAGGGATGCTGGACGCGGAGGAGGAGGAGATGCTCATATCATCGGAGGATGATGAGGACGCTGGCGAGGAGCGGCGGTCACCGGCGTCGCCAGTAAATCAGGACGACGAAGAGACGATGCCGTGGCCTCAAGCGATGCCGGAGCCGGAGATAATCATCATCTCGGACGAAGAGGAGGAGGAAGAGCAGCACGAGAATAGGGGAGAGGCGCAGGGGCAAGACGAACGGCCGCACATCTCGCCACCCACCGTGACCGCCACCTACGCGAGGTCCTTCGCGGACGGCCACTGGAGGCACCAGGTAACCCTGGTGTGTGTCTGGGAGGAGGAAGCAGGGTTGCCACCCACCTGGCAGATGGAGGAGGAGCAACCTCCCGCAGACCCCAAACCCCCGCAGCGACCCCGGAGCCCAACACCGCCCGCCGTGGGATCACCACCACCCCCGCCGCCGGAGTGGAGACCCCCGTTCCTGCGCCAGGCGTCGTGCCCCGAAGCGGGACCCCGACCCACCCGACCGACGCTCCAGCGACAAAGCTCGGCTCCAGAAGGAGAGGCTGGATGGCAGGAGCTGCCACCATCGGCTTGGCCCCCGGGCATCACGGCGATGGCCGATGCCCAGCCAGGACCAAGTCGACGGGCGTCCAGGATCGTGTGGCAGGATGGGCACCGCTATCGGGTGAAGACTTCGATGCGGGGCACGCGCGTTTTCCGCAAGGAGTAGCGCCAAAAAAAAAAAAAAAAAAAAAAAAAAGAGAGACACTTAAATAAAAAAAGAAAAAAATAAAAGAAATGGAAATAAACTCTTTTTCTCCTTTTAGGTTGGAAAGTGGAAGCTTTCCACTGCCGAAGAAAGAGGGGAGTGTGAGGAGCCATAGAAGCATGCACTTGTGAGCATGCATGTATGCATATGTTTATGATCATAAACATATGTATGTATGTATGTTCACAAATGGGCATGCAAAATGCCCGTGAGCATGTTATATGCGCCCTCACAACAACTGACATCAGACCAAAATCCGGCCCTGATGCAGTTGCGGCGAATTCGCTCTCTTTCGCCGCCCTCCTTTTCTAACGCAGGTGTTCAGCCATTTGGACGTGTCTGACACACATGTCCATCAGGACATGTGCCGTTAGTGTGTGAGGAGTATTGCGGGGGCAATACTCACACTGTTGTCTTTACTCACACTGACGGCAGACAATGGCTGGCGCCAGCAAAAGTGCAGTGGAAAAGTACCAGAAAATCACGCCACCAAACGATCACGCCACCGGAGTACAGTCCCGGCAAAAGGTGGCCAGCCACGGGCTATAAAAGGAGCGCCGCCGCACAAGGCGAGAGAGTTAATTAGAGTTCGAGTTCGGGATCAGACTCGGTGAGAAGCAGATAGACAGCCGCGCAAGTGAACACGTTGAAGGAATTAAATACGCGAAGCGGCAAAAATTCAATAAGGCTGCGCGCACATACGTGGCGCGAACAAATGTGCAAGTGAAAGCCAAAGATACCGGTGAAAGTGCAAGGACACGGAGTGTCAAACGGAACATCGAGGTGCGAAACGTATACCCTTGCCACGCTTGAAACGTGGTAACAGGCGATACTCGCAAGAAACCAGGCTCAAACAAGCGAGGCTTGGTCTGTGATTAGCCAGAGAGTGAGACAAGCGAATCCTGGTGAGCATCAGGAGTGCTGTGCGAAATCTCTGGCGGGCAGACTGAGGTCCTGGGCTTGCGTAGCTGGCGTGCGGAGTGCCTGCGACAGATTCTAGCGCACAGGAGCTCGAATCCAACCCGATCAAGGACACCGATACATGGCGAGACGCTACGGAACACATAATAATTAAGCGATCAGAAAAACTAATAGTGGAGAGTGTGATTTAAAACAACCCAAGCGAAATAATAATAACGCAAGTTTAATATATATCGACGCTGTGTTTTATTTGTTGCAAACGCAATATAAATTTGTTGCTCGGACCCACAGCTCGACTGAGTTTTAGCCTCGCTGAAACACAAGCTAGCAAATAGGTACGCTACAACACTAAGCCATTTCTTAGACATTGCTGAAGATTTCTATAATGGATATTTTTTTTTTTACCTTAGGTCAGCAACAAGTTTTTTAACTTTAGCCTCCGGAGTAGGCTTTTGGTTTGATGGGCAAAAAGGTAGATTATTATAGTAATCGTGAAGAGAGTCTGGATACAAAAGATATACCTCGTGAATGTACCCAGACTCTGAATTAACTTTGATAGATGAAACATCAAAGGCATTATTTGCTGCACCCCTATACAACCCAGTTAAATGGCAATGATCCCTAACTCGATCATTGGCTAAAGTTTTTTCACAGATGTGACAAATGAGTGCATTTTGAAAACTAAACTCATCATCTGCACTCATATTTATAGGCTTGATGGTGCTTAAATAACAGGTATAAATATCGTTTATATCTTTGTTAAGAGACTTGACGAATTTTATACCTGCATCTGCCCCAGTTTCTAGAACAAGCTTATCTAACGTTGGGTTAAGGCGCACTTTATATAGTACGAATAAGCTTTGGGGATATGCTGAGAAGTTGTTATAACATTCTCACTCAATTGCGAATTGAGGGGGGTTAGAACATACTCAAAATCTGCGTATACAACAAAAGGTACGTCTAAACTACGACTAAAATTCTTAAAACGAAGACTTGCTTTTTCTTCCGATGAGCGTGTTGACACAACCTTCCCACACTGTTGACGGTGCTCTTCATGCATCCGCGCATTATGTGAAAAATTCAAGCACGTCTTACAGAAGTACAATTGCGTCTTGTGTGATGTAAGTTGACGTCTTACAAGTCTGGAAGTATAAAAAAAAACAAATATATATTTTTTAAAAAATTTGGTTTTTTGAAAAAGAGTATTTATTTAAATATTACCTTGACAAATTTTTTATCCACACGAAATGTCCGCGCTCCTCACTCTCCAGGAACATTAGGCTTATGTGGGTATTCTTCTCCATCTCCGTCACATACAATTGTCCGTTGACTGCATTGGACTGCTCATCGAAACCAAAAACATTGATGCAAATGTTTTGGTTTTGAGCTTCAAAAATTTTTATTTGATCCAACGGCAGTGGGAAATCCAAATTGGAAAAATTGAGTGTGAGCGCTCCATCAATTTTTATTAAGTCGCTCTCAATCCCACCAACTTTATATGCAGAGCATCGTGCAGGCTGGTTGTTTGCTGGTGCTTTAAGGGCTGATATTAATGCCCATTGAAAACAAAATTCATCAGCGTTTTTAACATTTATGATCGCCTTCTTGTTCCTCAACACTTTGGGTGTTTCAATAAAGCTTGAAACTTTGAATAGAGTATATTTGGTAATGTTTATCTCCAGTCTTAAGATTTGAGACAATGTCCAACCACTGTCCTTCTCTTGGAATTCATTCATTTTCACACAAATTATTGCAGAGTGATCTTTAATTGTCTCTCCTAGATTGCTAGATGCTGTTATGACACTCATATTAGCATGATGAGATTTAATTGTCATTAACAATTCATCATCAGCGATTTTGATATACTCTGCAAAGAGTTCAGTATTCATTATGCAGGCTGTGTGAGTTATCAAAACATTTTGAATTAGTGGAAGCATTTTTTTAGCTGCTTCACTCAGAAACTCTATTGGTTCGACCAAATTTGTGTGATTTTTCTCAAATGAGAATGTCGAAATCCGATTTTTGAATCCGCTCGAAATTAGTTTCACCCGACTATTTATAGGTGTAAAAACGAGCATCTTGTGGGAACTGGAGCGAAGATGTGCGCTCCACTTTGAAGATGCAATTTCTATATTGCATGCGAGTAGTAGGGAAATGGGGATTCTATGACAGGAAGCAGGTTATTGCTTTTTTGATTTTTAATTGCTTCATTATTGGAGATAATTTATTGCTTTTGGGTGGGGGAGTGACGGGTGTGTTTTAGGAAAATGTGTGATTTTGGATCACGTATGAGACATTTATGATCGAAGGGTATAGATTTATGGCTGACCCTTTTTTTATTGTGGGTTGGCATGAGGTGGAGGATCACTCAGCAGCACTTGTGTGTGCGTACGTGATTGTAGTTTTAAGAAGAATATTGTGTGCTAGGCATGTAACCTGTAACCTGTATGCTAGAATCAAGTGGAAGATCAGCTAGCAGCTGGCGCACTGTTGTGCATGTACATGATTTGATTTTTGAGGGTGGGTGCAATGATCAGTGGAAAGGGAATGCTCGCTTCTCTTTTGTCACTTTTTGTCAATGTATAGAACTCATACGAGACCTCCCACCTGAATGTTTTCCCACACAATAATTAAAATATTACTGGTGTAAACTCTTGTTAAGTAGGTACTTCGCACGTACGGTTGCCACGTGCTGGTACCTTCTTCATGTGTTTGGTTCTCTCCCTTTCACAGGACACTCTGTTTGAGTGACCCTCCTTATGTTAATTTCACAATAATATGAAATAAAAGCCTGCGTTGCTTTGTGCACCTTTGAAATAATAGCCTGCGTTGCTTTGTGCACCTGTGGGCTTCGTACCTAATATTATAGATTCTGATTTCTAAAACCTTAGTAGTTTTCGAACTCTACAATCGTCAACTCGTGTGTTTGTGGTTACAAAGTTTTAAAAGAAACTAAAAAAAAAAAGAAATAGAAAAATGTTCAACAACAACTCCGTCAACGCCGGCAAGGGATTCAACTATGTCGCGCGGAATAACTCGGCTCAAGGACAGAGCCATCCAAATTATTTCGACCACCTGACTTATGTGGCTAATACAAGCATACCCGCCAATCCTACCAACTCCATCGTCAACAACAATATCATCACCACCACCACCAGCAACACCAGCCCGATCATCAACTCCATCACCACCACCACCATCAACACCAGCTCCATCATCAACTCCGTCACCACCACCAATAACACCAACTCCGTCGCTTCCAATATCATCTCTAATGGAGTACCAACTCAAGCCAGGGTCTGCACCGCATGCAATATACAAATTGCATCATCAAAGTGGAGCGCGCATCTTCGTTCCAATGCCCACAAGATGCTCGTTTTTACGCCTATAAATAGTCAGGTGAAACTAATTTCGAGCGGATTCAAAAATCGGATTTCGACATTCTCATTCGAGAATAATCACACAAATTTGATCGAGCCAATAGAGTTTCTGAGTGAAGCAGCTAAAGAAATGCTGCCACTAATTCGAAATGTTTTAATAACTCACACAGCCTGCAAAATAAATATTGAACTCTTTGCAGAGTATATAAAAATCACTGATGATGAATTGCTGATGACAATTAAATCTCATCAGTCTAATATGAGCGTCTTAACAGCGTCCAGTGATCTTGGAGAGATCATCAAAGATCATTCAGCAAAAATTTGTGTAAAAATGGATGAGTTCCAAAAGAAGGGCAGCGGTTGGACATTGGCTCAAATTTTAAGACTGGAGATGAATATTAACAAATATACTCCACTCAAAGTTTCAAGCTTTATTGAAACACCCAAAGTGTTGAGGAACAAGAAGGCGATCATAAATGTTAAAAACGCTGATGAATTTTGTTTTAAATTGGCATTAATATCAGCCTTTAAAGCACCAGCAAACAACCAGCCTGCACGATGCTCAGCATATAAAGTTGATGGGATTGAGAGCGACCTAATAAAAATTGATGGAGCGCTCACACTCAATTTTTCCAATTTGGATTTCCCACTGCCGTTGGATCAAATAAAAATTTTTGAAGCTCAAAACCAAAACATTTGCATCTATGTTTTTGGTTTCGATGAGCAGTCCAATGCAGTCAACGGACCATTGTATGTGACGGAGTTGGAGAAGAATACCCACATAAGCCTAATGTTGTTGGAGAGTGAGGAGCGCCCCCAGCCTGGCTGACTATCGGCACGGGTCGCATTACACCTTAGTCCGGCCCACTACCTCGAACCATGACTCGGTCCTTTCCCATGGACAAGAATATGGGGACAGTTCATGTCCAAGGTTCGGGGCACGAGTCTTAGCTAGCATCGGTACCTTGCAGGACCACTGTAATGCTATTTCCAGTTGGCACCCTCGTGGAGGGTTCAGTTGAGGAATTTTGCCGACCAATATTTAAGGTAGCGTGTGTCACAAAATACCTAAAAACAAAAACCAACAATTGTTTTTTTTTTCTGTTTGTTACACCATCTCACTTTTCTAGAGATATTTGCCAAAGGCAACACAAAAAAAAAATTGTATATCGCTACTGAAGTACGAAAATCGTCACAGCTGGGCATCTAACTATGCCATAAAATAGACAAATTGTTCTAAGTACTTGCAATAGTCACTAGTCCCATGTCAAGGACAGGCCAACAGAAATGCGAGCACTCAAGAATTTGCCCAAGACAAATTACTCAAATTGTATGGCATGCCTGTTGAAAATTATCTTAATGCATGCATCCATATATATGTTAAGTCCCTCATTAATGAATATCGATACTGTTAACTAACAGACAGTCTTGAATAAACTTTGGTTGAGTACACAACGCTGGTGGTACTTCGCTTTATTTTATTATTCAGGCATTCCCTGACGCGAGAAAACTTCGCTCTAACAGGTTATGGGCCCAGGGCACGTGGCCTGATAATATTGGTTAAAGTTTATTGACTCGATTTCTAGAGTTACGAACTCGGATGTGTTAAAAAGAAAAAATCGGCAGTTGCGTATATGTAAATGTAAATTGCGTCGCAGAAATAGAAAAATGAGTGCATTGTACCAAATTGAGAAGCTTGAAGAAAAGAATTATGATTCTTGGAGTATACAGATGCGAAGTGTGTTGGTGCATGCGGATCTATGGGAAGTTGCGTCGGGGGATTTACTGGAGTCTGATGTGGGCGAAAATATTAACTGGAGTGGGCTGGATCGTAAGGCATTGGCAACGATCACGCTAAGTGTTAAGGCATCGCAGTTGGGATACATCAAGAATTGCATAACGTCGCAGGAGGCATGGACTAAGTTGCGCGAAGTTCATCAGCCAAGCGGACCGGTTCGTAAAGTCTCGCTATACAAAAAGTTGCTCAATTCACGCATGGTGGAGGGGCAAAGCATGGCTAGCTATTTGATCACATTTAATGAAATCGTGGATCAGCTTGCCGGAGTTGGAATAGCAATAGTTGACGAGCTCAAGGTCATCATTTTGCTTTCCAGTCTTCCAGATTTTTATGAGAATTTCGTTGTCGCCATCGAGACGCGCGACAGTCTGCCAACGTTTGAAATTCGATGTATAAAGTTGAAGGAAGAAGGCGAGAAGAAAGAGAGCGCAGAAAAGCACAGCAATGTCACGCAGGCCTTTACAGTGAGACAGAGGCATAGCGCTAGTGCGAAGGTCACTACAAAGAGGAAAATGAAAAATGTTGCCTGTTACAACTGTGGTAAAATAGGGCATATTAAGGCGAATAATGAAATAAAGAGCGGACAGCAGAATTGCAGCTTACTGAACGCATTGGATGCAAGCAGCTTTAAGAAATTCGGCTGGTGCTTGGACAGTGGAGCAACAAGTCATATGTGTTGCGATCAACAAATGTTTTCAAATTTAGAGGCGCATACCGAAACGATCGGTCTGGCGGACGCCGACTTCTTGCAAACAGAAGGCAGAGGCGAAGTTAAATTGAAAACGGACTTATGTACACTGGTCTTAGGTAACGTATTGTACGTGCCAAAGTTGACAGGCAATTTTATGTCTGTGGGTCAAGACGTAGCAAGGAAATGCATTGTAAATTTTGATGCAAAAAGTGCAAGAATCTTTAAAGGCGGCGAATGTATACTCGAGGCCAAACAAGTTGGAAATCTGTATACGTTTGAAAGTCATCGTAACAGATGCTATGCTGCTGTTAAGTCAGACAGCGAGTTGTGGCATAACAGATATGGCCACCTGAATTATGATAGTTTGCGTGAAATGGCAAACAAGGCACTGGTGCGAGGAATGGAAAATGTTGACATGTTGCAACGAGTGTCGTGCAAGACATGCATGTTGAATAAGGTTCACGTGCAGACATTCCCAGGATCAACAGAAAGCCGAGCTCAAGAACTTTTGGAACTAGTGCACACTGATGTGTGTGGCCCTTTCGAAGCAACGTCTCTTGGCGGCTCTAAGTATTTCCTCACGTTCATTGATGACAAATCAAGGCGGATTTTTGTGTATTTCCTCAAAGTAAAAGACGAGGTTTTTCACAAGTTCGTGGAGTACAAAAATCTGGGAGAGCGTCAAACAGGAAAGATGATCAAGTGTATTCGCAGCGACAACGGGCGCGAATACGTAAACAAAACGTTCAACGAGTATTTAAAAAACAATGGAATTGCACGGCAATTGACGGTGGCGTACACTCCACAACAAAACGGTGTGGCAGAACGAGCTAATCGTACACTTGTGGAGATGGCTAGATGCTTATTGGAGCAGTCAGGATTGGATCAGTCACTGTGGGCAGAGGCAGTAAACACAGCGGTGTATTTACGTAATCGTGCAGTCACAAAGGCACTGATCGAGATGACACCAATGGAAGCGTGGACTGGTAAGAAACCAACTATAAGCCATCTTTAAGTTTTTGGTTCCGTTGCAGTGGCACTGGACAAGGGTCATCATAAGGGCAAGTTCAAACCCAAGGGGAAAGAATACCGCATGGGAAAGAATACCTCAATGCAGGCGAAAGGCTATCGGCTCTACGATGCAGAATCCAAGACAGTGGTCGACAAGCGAGATGTTCTCTTTGACGAGGTCAGCTGTTTGGAACAGGCAAAGGGCGAAGCGGTAACATTTGATATGTCAAATGTAGGGAATCGAGTTGAGCAAGCTGACGAAGAGGATGATGATGGGGAAGACATCACATCTCGCTCAGATGCTACTGATGAAAGTAGTGCGGATGACAAAAAGCTGGAAGAAGAGCAGATCCCACGAATTGGACCTGGAAGACCGAAATTGCTAAGGACGGGCAGACCTGGTCGCCCGAGGAAGCAATTTAATATACTCAGTGCAATGGTTACAACTGATGTACCCATTCCAACAACCTACGAGGAGGCAACGCGCGATTCGCATGCTTCGTTTTGGCAAGAAGCGATGCAAAAGGAGTATGAGGCATTGATTACGAATCAAACCTGGCAGCTGGCAGATTTACCGAAAGGTCATCGTGCAATTGGCTGCAAGTGGGTCTACAGTTTGAAGCGAGATGCTCACGGCCAAATACAACGTTTCAAGGCACGACTGGTGGCAAAAGGATGCGCACAGCAGTATGCTGTTAACTACGCCGAAACGTTTTCACCGGTTTGCAGGCTGGAGAGCGTGCGATTTATATTGGCGTTAGCAGCCGAGTTGCAGTTGTACCTACATCAACTGGACGTTTGTACTGCGTATCTGAACAGCGATCTAAGAGATACTGTTTATATGAAGCAACCACAAGGATATGCTGAAGGTAATCAGACGGACAAAGTGTTGCTGCTAAAAAGGGCGATGTATGGATTGAAGCAATCTGGAAGGGAGTGGAACTCTAAGCTCGACAGCGTTTTGCGTGAAATTGGCTTCATTGCATGCGACAATGAACCATGCCTATATAAGCGAAAGGGAGATAATTTGGCATTAATCCTAGTTTACGTTGATGATCTCCTTATAGCTTGTCAATCGAAATCGGACTTAGTCAGCATTAAATCAGAGTTTATGAAGTCATTTGAATGCGTTGACAAGGGGCCATTAGAACTGTTTCTTGTCATGGAAATTCAACGTGAGGGTGAACTTGGAGAGATCACTCTGGGCCATACGCAATACATCAAGGATCTTTTGCGTAATTATGGTATGGAAAGTTGCAGACCAGCAGCTACGCCATTGGATGCTGGGTACCAGACGGCTTGCAACGGAAGCCAATGTCAAAAGGTAGATAAGACATCGTACCAAGCACAAGTGGGTGAGCTAATGTGGCTGGCTCTTACAACAAGACCGGATATTTTGCACTCGGTTGCAAAATTGGCTCAACGGAACATGGATCCGCACAGCGAACACCTTGCAGGCGTGAAGCATGTCCTGCGGTATTTAGCGTCTACAGTGGAGCTAAAAATACACTACAGAAAGTGTGGAAAGGCTTTCGAAGGTTTTGCTGATGCCGATTGTGCCGGCGATCAGTGCGATCGTAAATCGTATACTGGCTACGTATACTTTCTTGCTGGGGGACCGATATCGTGGAAATCGGAGAAACAACGCAGCGTAGCACTCAGCAGCACAGAAGCTGAGTATATGGCTTTGTCGACGGCGTGCAAGGAAGCTATCGTCATGCGAAGGCTGATTATAGAAGTCGGTTGTGGCACTGAAACTACCCAGACGGTGTTGTACGGAGACAACTTGAGTGCACAACAATTGGCAAAGAACCCTGTACATCATGGTAGAACTAAGCACATATATATAAGATATCATTTTGTTCGTGAAGCTGTAAATGAGGGTTATATTGTCTTGACATGTTAACTAAGAACTTGTCTAAAAGGAAACATAATGAATTAAGGAACATGTTAAATTTGAATTAATGTTTTGTAAGCATGTTTGAATTGTGGATGGGTGTTGAAAATTATGTTAATTTACATTCAATGCATTCATGCATCCATATATATGTTAAGTCCCTCATTAATGAATATCGATACTGTTAACTAACAGACAGTCTTGAATAAACTTTGGTTGAGTACACAACGCTGGTGGTACTTCGCTTTATTTTATTATTCAGGCATTCCCTGACGCGAGAAAACTTCGCTCTAATAATGCTAAACAATGCTTTGACGCAGGACGAGCGCTTTCTACTCTGCCTGCCTTTCAGCCTGGTCTTCATATGCATTGACTCCGCGTAACAAGGCCAACTGCATTACACTACAGTCCAGAAATTTTTAGAAATCTGCATACAATGGCTCGGTATCAGAAATTGAGTTCAGCGTACGTTGAACATGCTTCTTTGTACTGCCCATTGACAAATGGCTACACTCAAAACAACAAAAAATTGGTCTGAATTTTAGTACATCGACTTACTTTGGCACAAAGTGTTAGTCACCATGTTATTAGCAACGTAAATTTATAAGATTTTTGCCTGTGCTTGCATTTCTTAATTTCAGGGTACATTTTTTTTTTCAGATTTAAAAATAAAATTATTAAAAATTATAATATTGTGGAAATTGTGGGAATACAATAGAAAAATCTAAGAATTCAGGGTTTTTCTTATAAAAATGTAGACCATAATTCAATTCTTCAACGATATACAATATTTATTTAAAATAGGAAATATATTAATGAGTGTACTAATAAATTTGAAAATTAAATTTTGATGGTCTTTAAATTACTCCAGTTATAAGACCTTATAAACTATTTTCAATGCAACATTATTATTGGTTGTAGTGTTTTTTTTCATCAAGAGCAGCATCAGTTGAATTACTTCATTTTTTTGTTGCTTTCCTGGTCGGCACCGACAAAGCGTAGACTAATAATAATTCGTTTTTTTTTTATTAAAAGAAAGGCATATACTTACATTTGTATATACACACTGCCATATAACCATCAAGTAATATTGCTTCAGCTTTGCAGTTAATTATCGTTTTATTTATTCTATTCAAAATGTTTTCAATGCGCACAAGTATACAATATGCCATCTTCCTTTCTCATCGACAAATCAATGAGGCTTTTGCCTATGTCCAAATATAATTATATTTAGCATAATACAATGTTGAATTTCTGTCATGCATATTTATGGACATGTTCAACAGTTCTCCTCAAAAGTTTTATTGACTTGTTCAAATTAAAATTACAATATTACTTATTTGACGAGCTTGTGCATTCTGTGAAAAAATACACTTATTATCATGGTCCAGCACTTGATTAGGAAAACCTGTGAAATCTAATTGAACACTTTATAGTTAGAGAAATGTTTACATTAAATAAAAAAACAAATGTAATACAAAATACTATCAAGTTCAATTTTTAAATTTACATTATGTTTCCAAAAATAATAAACTATGAGATCAAAGATTCAGTTAAGTACATTTAAATTCAATACTTTTAATGTTTTTTAATTAATTAATTATCCTATTTTAAATATAATAATATTCTTATTTCAGACAGCCACAATTGTTATCTAATTTAAAATGTTTTCATCAAATATTATTTGAATTTAGACGTTGTATTCATATTTTTTGTGGCTTTTACAACATCATCCAAATATAACAGTACATAAATGTTCGTAGAAATATATTTTTTTATCTATGTATACACAAGGATCACGAACTTGTAGATCTACAAATCCAATTTCTTTTAATTCATATTTGAATACTTTGAGCCATCTAGTCATCAACTAGTTGCTTGTTTTAGACCATAATTATCTTTGTTTAGTTTTCAGACTATATTTTTATAATGTACTAAGCCTCGAGGAACCATTATATAACTTTCCTCTTTCATATGTATATGATGAATTAGCCATTTTGGTTTGAACTTGCTGTTTTATAGTAAAAACCTATTTACAATCAACTATAATTCGTGGTGAGAATCTAATTCTTCTTGAATTGCTTACCCCCACTGAACTTTTAATTTCGATGCTTAATATCTTCGTAAGTGCTGGGAATATCATTTAAGTATGTATGAGAGCTCATTAAACATTTTTCCAATATTCCATAAGATAATTTACCTGGTTTGAAGTACTTGTGGGGTGGTTCAGATGGGGCTGAACTGAGGCCACCATGCGGATCGCGTGTTGCGGATAGCGAACGGCCCCGAGGAAGTTAGATGTGAATAATATGCAATTCCTCGTAAATAAACAGTCCCGGACAAACAGCTGGTACGATTATGTTAATACCGTCACCCCACTGCATCACCATATTTTCCCCAAGAAGCGTGGATCGTGGATTAATATAATCCTTGTTGGTTCTGCGGCAGAACCAGAACAAGATCGAAATTGATACGTGGAAGGTGATATCTAGGAAGAATGATAGTGGAGGAGCCTTCCTTGTTATTGGGATAGATGAGCTATCCTAGAATGTGATTGTGGAGAGAGGACACCAGGTCTTCTTTCCATATGGAACCATCCCCGTAAGTGGTTTAAGAAAAGAAAGTTGGAGCTATGAAGCAGCCCGCTCCAACATATATGGAGACCGACATGGCTGATGCTCTTGCCACATCAAGTACTCTCGTTGTAGAACTGATCAGTCTGTCGACTTGGCGAAGGACCTTACGAAGGACGAGGAGTTGACGGAGGTGATGCTCGGTTCCGAAGAAGACTTGGGAGACGAGGACAAGAGGATATGACCATATGACCCGAGCAGTCGCCATGTCCGCTGGAGCCCCTCTTCTAGTAGATGACAAGTCTCATCAAAACAACCTGCCCAGATGCTACAAGTTGCAGAAAAGTCGCTGACTCTCTGCCTTTCACCGCGCATCTTATCGGATCAACCCAAAGCTACTTATGCTCAACAGCTGTTATCTACTCCAAGTGCGCGCTCTCTTTGCACAACATCTGGACCAAAAACAGCTGTTGCACAGGCCACTAAACGAAAGACAAAGCCCCCAGCTAGCAAAGCAAAAATTAAATGCTCTGCACAGCGGGCTTTTGGGTCTTTAAGCTCCAATCAGCTAGCGCACAGGTTTACTAGATCAGTGAAGAAACCCTCTACTGGTGCCAATCTCTACAGGCGAGCAGCACAGACTGTGCCTTCTGAATCTTTAGTAAGCAGCCCAAGTGCCAGCATGGAAATTGTGCAGCCGAAAGCTATTAGTGACCGTGAGCATAATGGTGCGGTTAAATCTCAAACGAAGTGCAACCAAGTGCCCAGCCCTGCGGTTAAAATGCCTGCCATATTTGTGCATGACGTTAATGAAATCCAGCCATTGCTGGATAAAGCTAACAGCATTCCAGACATCGGCAAATTCACAACAAAATGCTCTAACTCTAATGGAGTTAAATTTATTTGCGAGGATTTGAACACATACCGTGCCCTGCTGTGTGCACTAAAAAATGACGACACGGATCTACACACCCATCAGCTTGGCAGCGACCGTGGTTATAGAGTCGTCATTCGGCACCTCCACCACTCGACACCGACCGACTGGATCAGCAATAAATTACGCAGCCTCGGTTTTGGTGTCCGAAATGTCAACGTTATAAAGCACAACAGGACTCTCCACCCTATGAACATCTTCGCCGTGGAACTTCAGCCTACTATTGACAACTTCAATGATGCGATTCTGTCTCTCACACTGCTGGGAAACCAGCGAGTTGTAGTGGAGAGACAACTGAGAAGACAGGATCCTGCTCAATGTCATCGCTGCCAGGCATATGGACACACTAAAAACTACTGCCGCCGCCCTTTTATTTGCATGAAGTGTGCGGGAGCGCATCCTACTACGGCCTGCAGCACGACGAGGATCGCCAACCCCAAGTGCAGCAGCAGCAGCAGCAGCAGCAGCAGCAACATCGCTACAGCTTCAATGTGGTCCGGCGGATAATGCACCACGGCTACTAGCAGTCGAGGCAAGCCTAAACAGACTGCTGAAAATGGAACGCAAGGTAGATGTTTAATCTTCCAATAGATAATCAAGGAGGATTCTTATCAAGAAGATAAGTAAATACGTGAACAGACACGTACTCGGCATCCATCTTGACCGTAATAAAACCTTCAATGATAAGAGTTCTCCGAACTGATAGGATGATGAGTCTAGACGCATTTGCAGCAGTAAATATGTACCTAGATAATCTCCTAAGTAGGATAAGAATAAATTGTATGTAGATACCTAGATAATCTCCTAAGTAGGATAAGAATAAATTGTATGTAGATGTAAGACATTTTAGTTTTCAATAAACCTGCCGAGGCCAATCGGCAGCAGTCTATGTTCGATCCTCAACCAACAACGTCGTTCGTCTTTTTAATTTGCTCTGGAGACCACTTCCAGTTTAAATCGCTTGCAGTTTAATTAGTAGATGCCCTTGTTAATCTGGTGCAAGCCCTTCTGTCCACTAAAGGGAACGACCTCAGTTCCCTTATACAAGGACATAAAGCTAATGAAAATAAAAATAACTGATATATATAACATAAATAAAACATTACAACAATCCCATTTACATCGCGCTTAACGCTGGCCAAGGCCTTTATTTACAATTCAACGCAACAGTTTATCCGCAGTACTGCAATTTAAATTACATATAAAGTTATAAACTATAAAACTATAATATAAATACAAACATATAACGCAGCGGTTCTTCTGCCGCTCGCTGCCAATTCAGCGCTCAACTTAATACAATTTCTACAATCTTTAACATTATAAACTCCACTATAAATTATAAAACCACAATATAAAAATGAACATATTATAAACTACATAATACTACTATAAAACTACAACATAAATATAAAAATATAAATATAAATACAAATATAACATATTAAAATATCAAAATATTAAAAATAATATCCAGCGTGACTTCTGCTGCTTGCCGTCAACACAGCGCACTCCTGCTAAAGTTGATTGAGGTGTCTGCCGTTTACCTGCAGAGGCTCCGCTGTTGCCTCCTAATGTTAAAACAAAATGAAACAAACACGTCACTATGCTGTATGGGGACAATCAATGCCTCACTACTCACCGATGACTCCTGGATGGAACGGCGCTGCGGACTGCTCCAGCTACGCTCCTGCTGCTCTGGACTCCTGGTGCTCCGTCCCTGCGCGCGTCTGAGCACTCCTGCTATAAAAGCTATAAAAACAAAATGCTTTTTATGGGCTTTTTGTTTATCTACAAAACATGAACTGCACTCACCTGCTCAGTTATGGCTGACTCCTGATGCGACTCTCCACGGACTGCTGTGCGCCGTCGAGGGTGGCTCTCCATGGTGTCCTGCTCTGACACTGACCTGGCCGTCCAATGCTACCTCCTGTCCTGCTGCTTCTGGCATATCCGCCCGACTGGTATTATGCGCCCGCGGCAGCCTAAAACAGATTTATTGCAGACTAGGCCCTGCTGCTATACTGGATCAGCCACTGCCACTGCTACTTCTGCTCCAAGCTGAATTGGAGTGCCATACTTACCTCTGTCTCCTGTATCACGGGCATCGTGGGAATGTGATGTGACGACGATGTCCTTGTGCCACACTCCCGCTATTAGGACACCTGTTTGCTCCGCTCCTGCGCTGTACTGTGCGCGCCTGGGGCATCCTAGATGGCTCTCCTCGGTGTCCTGCTCCGTTGCTGGCCTGATGTCCAATTGAACCTGAAATGAAAAAGCGTATCTTAGTTACTACTTATTTTTATCACTCTGTATTTTAAATTTAATGTCCATTGTTTTGAAAAAATTCTATTGTAAACACCAGCTGGCATTGCCAGATTGTATATACAATAAGCTGTTTCCTTGGCTGCAGCCGGTGCCAAACACTGCCACAGTGGTTCAAGTCACTGAAAAAAATGTTATTTTAAAATTCTCATTTATTATCATAAATTCTTGTTATTCATATTTGTCTAGTACGCATGTAAGAACAAATAAAGAAATGCTTTGCAAGGCAACTTTTAGTTGTCTGCGAGCCCTTATTGTGCGAGCATCGCGAGCACCAACCTGAAAAGGATTTGAACACATACCGTGCCCTGCTGTGTGCACTAAAAAATGACATAGTGCGGACCTCTGTGCAAGCAGACCTCTTTGCCTGGCCAGTGGCGCTGGTATAGACGGTGGGGACCCTGTCCCACTCGCCTTCGTGGTGGTGAAGCCGAGCACATGTGCAAAACGCTGGTGCTCATATGCTGCGCGGCGTATACTAAAGAGGCAGAACGCAAGCGCAGCGGCAAATCCACCAGCCGAATGGCTGAACAAAGTAGAATCGGTCAAGAGCGTACTGCCTAACTTCTGCGAAGTACCGCCCAATAAGGAGCAAGACCAGGCAAATAGGCAGAGCTCCCAGGAGGTGCCCGGATTTTTGGCCAAGAAAGCCAATGTCCGGGGAGATCTTTCGCCTACATTGCTTAGGAGAGGATCCTGATAAGGGTCCTCGACAAAGGCAATAAGGACGGGAGGATCCCCAAAAACCAATGAAATTGGGTGGAAGGAGCGTTAGCTGTCCGCTGTCTTGAACTGATTATGAGAGAACACGGTCCACGACCAGCATATAAAGATGTTGACTGGTATCAGACGAACACCAAAGTCATTGCCTGTGACGATGTACTCTCCGTGGAGCTATATAAGGCGGCAATAGCAACGTTGGCGTGGTATACCCGTGAACTAGAGCTCATTCGCGAAAAAACATCTTAGTAGTTTTCTGCTCCATAATTTGCAAAAGCCAATAAGGCTACTATTGGCTTACATGGCCTTTGACAGTTTTGGACCACCACCAGACGAAAGCATTAATTCTCGAATTTAAGGAGTTAGTCACTTCTAGCTTTTAACTTTCATCCCTAATACTAATCTTTTGATCTGCAATAAGGGAAATTATCTCACTTTTATTAATAAGAACCGTAAAGAAGTCATAGACCTGCCCCATTTTTTTCATATACCATCAGAGATCAGTTAAAAGGGTGGAAAGTCTCGAATGAAAGGACCTTTCCTGCTGCACCTTGGATCGCTTTGCAACTAGACCATGGGCTTCTTGCGAGCGTTGCCGTTTTGCCTGACTCTGCTCTTTATTTGGTAGAGCCTCGCAGAAGTTTGGCAGCACCTACCTGGCCCTCGCCACCTTATTCTGCCATTCGGCTGCTGGGTTAGCCACTGTATTTGCGTTCTGCCGCTTCAGAATGCTTGCAGCATTTCTTCTGTCGGCATATGTGAACCTTTTTGCCGCAGCGCTGGTGGTTGGTAGTTCGCTCTTAGCACCCGCTCCGGCTGGCAGGTTGGCTGCACAAGTGCTTTGCCTTTCTACCACGGAGTCGGATGGGTCAGGGTTCTTACCAGCTGCACCTCACCACTGGCTTGACAAACAGGCTTACCAGCCACTTTTGTCGTGTTTCCGCTTTGGCCAGGCTTACGAGCCACTGCCTCCGCTGCTTGTCACGGATTGCTCCCTGCCGGTTTTGAAAGAGTACCGGACTCTTTTTGATTTTTGCTTAAATTGGAATACATTGGTTCCCATGAGCAGCGGAGAAAGGAAATGTCCGCCTGCACAGAGATCAGCGATGTGCAGGTAAGGCTGATTAAAATCGGAGGTCGCCAGGTATCCGATATGCTCCGTAAAAGACTGGGATATTTTATTTGTTTTTTTTTTATACTTCCAGACTTGTAAGACGTCAACTTACATCACACAAGACGCAATTGTACTTCTGTAAGACGTGCTTGAAGTTTTCACATAATGCGTGGATGCATGAAGAGCCCCGTCAACAGTGTGGGAAGGTTGTGTCAACACTCCCATCGGAAGAAAAAGCAAGTCTTAGCTTTAAGAATTTTAGTCGTAGTTTAGACGTACCTTTTGTTGCATACGCAGATTTTGAGTGTGTTCTAACCCCCCTCAATTCGCAATTGAGTGAGAACGTTATAGCAACTTCTCAGCATATCCCCAAAGCTTATTCGTACTATATAAAGTGCGCCTTAACCCAACGTTAGATAATCTTGTACTAGAAACTGGGGTAGATGCAGGTATAAAATTCGTCAAGTCTCTTATCAGAGACGTAAACGATATTTATACCTGTTATTTAAGCACCATCAAGCCTATAAATATGAGTGCAGATGATGAGTTTAGTTTTCAAAATGCACTCATTTGTCACATCTGTGAAAAAACTTTAGCCAATGATCGAGTTAGGGTCAATAGGAGTTAGAGTCATTGGAGTTAGAGTCATTGCCATTTAACTGGGTTGTATAGGGGTGCAGCAAATAATGCCTTTGATGCTTCATAATTCAGGGTCTGGGTACATTCTCGAGGTAGATCTTTTGTATCCAGACTCTCTTCACGATTACCATAATGATCTACCCTTTTGCCCATCAAACCAAAAGCCTACTCGGGAGGCTAAAGTTAAAAATCTTGTTGCTGACCTTAGGTAAAAAAAAATATATCCATTATAGAAATCTTCAGCAATGTCTAAGAAATGGCTTAGTATTAACAAAAATACACAACATTTTGGAGTTTAAGCAGTCTCCCTGGCTTAAAAAGTATATAGACCTGAATACATATCACAGAACATTACCAAAAAATAATTTTGAAAAAGACTTTTTCAAATTATTAAATAACGCTGTCTATGGAAAAGCGATGGAAAACGTAAAGACATCAAACTGGTCACATCGTGGGAAACCACAAATCTCAATAGATTGGGTGCTCGAGCCCTCATTACAAAGGCCAATTTCCATAGTTCAGCACAATTTGCAGAAGATATGTATGCGATTAAAATGAATCGACTCCATAATGTGTATAATAAGGTTTTACAGTTCTCGAACTGTCAAAATGGCAAATGTACGATTTTCATAATGATTACATGAAGCCAAAGTATCCAGAAAAAGTTTCTTTAAATTATATGGATACAGACTCATTCATATATTCTATTGAGACTAAAGATTTATTTAAAGACATTGCGGAAGATGTTTGGAATTGAGATTTGATACATCTGACTATCCGGAGGAGTTATCAAAAAAATATGGGATCAGAAGATGCAATAAGAAAGTTTTGGGAATGATGAAAGACGAAAACAGTGGAAAAAGAATGTTGGAGTTGGTTGGTGTTAGAGCCAAAATGTATTCATGTCAAAGCCGTAAAGATTACATGGAATTGTATCTTAAGACTGATGTTTTTATACTGTCGGATGTGTTTCAACATTTTCGTGCAATTTGCAAGAAAATTTAGTCATTAGACCCCGCCCATTATTATACAATACCCGGTCTCTCATGGGATGCAATGCTAAAGACCACAAATATAGAGTTAGAATTATTAACAGATATTAATATGTATAGATTCATACGAATTGGTATTCGTGTTGGGTTTGTTCAGTGCTGTAAGCGCTCTTCAAAAGACAATCGTATGTATATGGAGAATTATGATATTCATCTATCAATGAGAATTCAGAGTCTGGGTACATTCTCGAGGTAGATCTTTTGTATCCAGACTCTCATCACAATTACCATAATGATCTACCTTTTCATCCATCGAACCAGAAGCCTAGGCTGGAAGCTAAAGTTAAAAAACTTTTTGCTGACCTTAGGTCTAAAACAAAGTATTGGATTCATTATACACATTTTCAGCAATGTCTAAGAAATGGTTTAATATTAACAAAAATACACAAGATTTTGGAATTTAACCAGTTTCCCTGGCTCGTCAGCATACTTTCGGCAACGCGGAACTCACACGTAAATATGCTGAGCCTACGATCACATCTAAGGCGCATGGAGAAATACGACACGCACCTCTCCAGCGCATTCCACTTGAAGACCACCATGGGGCCCGGAACGGACAACTGACACCAGAAATGACCAAGCAGAATCAACAGCCAGAGGTTTCATTATGATAAGCTAGAGTTTATGAATTCAGTCTGAATAAAGTATCCGAACAGAACAAACTGGTTTTTTTCATTAAAAACCGCAAGGACTCGTTTAATTCATATACAGAACATTGGCAAAAAATAATTTTGAAAACGTAAACGTAAAGATATCAAACTGGTCACTTCGTGGGAAACCACAAACCGCAATAGGTTGGATGCTCGTGCCCTCATTGCACAGACAATTTTTCATAGTTCCGTCCTGGACATTTTTTTTTACATTTTTAATATTAATCAAATACAAAACACCAATCCAAC
>JBAMBA010000115.1:0-139058 GCA_037043685.1 Drosophila hawaiiensis | reverse complement strand
ATTGGAAAATAGCTCACCATTAAAGGTAACTTGAAATATCGGCAAGGCGTGCAATGAGGATGACAGCTCAATCAATACCTACTCAAGTGCTCAAATGGGCAGAGGAAAAATCAAGAAAGCTTTCACAGCTGTTCTTTGTAAAGTGAAAGTCATTCCGAGAATAGTCTGGAAGTCAGTCACAAAATCAATGCTTAATTTTGCAAAATATCAAAAACAGAGCGTAAGTAGCATATTAAAACAGGACTATTTAAGGCATGGCGAATATAGGCGATAGTTAATTGGCTTACTTAAGCCCACGCAGAAAACAGAATGGAAATGCATTGGAATGTGATTTGCGATGGATGCGAGGCAACCAAAATGGTGCACCACCGTTACAAGTGCTTGCGGTGCAACGACTATGATCTGTGCGCCGGATGCTATGAGAATAAGGTGGAATCGGGTACTCATAGCAGCACTCATCCGTTCCAGTGCCTGCTGGATCGTGCTGCACGCGAGCTATTCTTTGCCGGCGAAGAGATAACGGAGCTGTTCGCCGACAGCTTCACTTGCCCCTTCTGCGGCAAGATGGGGCACACCGACAAGGAGCTGGTGGATCATGTGCAGACCAAGCATTGCAAGGACTCCACGTCGGTCATCTGTCCCCTCTGCGTCGCCGTCTCCCTGGAGCGCATGCCACCTATCAACAATTTGGCTTGTCACGTCTCAATAAAGCATGCCAATGGGCTTCTGTATGTTGCTTCTTCTGACAGCAGCTTGGAGTTGGAGACGGAGTACTTTAGTCCAAGCGAAAACGATCCGGATTCATTGCCAGCAAGATTCAACTCCCTCGGCGAGGTTGATTTCGATCCATGGCAGCCTCTTCCGAGCCTCGCTTCACAGCATAGCCTTGCGCCCATTGAAGAGGACTTCGCCGAATCTGATCTTAATTAAGGAATCTGGCATTTATCCCATATGAAGTATCGCTTGCAGCTTTCTTCAGAATTCATATTCATTCAATCATTCAATTCATTCAATTTTACACACACCCACGCCCCATTGTTGAATGGTTTCAAAAAATAAATAAAAGGCGACGGTATATGAAGCTGAAGTGCGTCTCTAAATAGATTGTCAGACAGACGATAGCAGTGTCTGTTGCTGATCAATAATATTTATAGAGTTTGTTTGGATATAAATCTAGACGTAGATATTAAAATAGATATAGATATAGATATAGACTTAGCTATACGTATGCATATATGAAGAGAAATAACAAATAGTGGAACATCCTATGTAGAATATTACTTAGTTGTCAGTTTTGTTGTTGATTCAGTTCATTATCCACGACATAGTGCCATATGCTTATGTACAACTACTTTTTTGTACCATCCATTATCCGCTTAGGGGTTTTACGCACTTTACAACACATAATTAAAAGAAAGCCACAGCAAAGGGCATAAATTTGAATCCCCCAAAACAAGCTGAAGCTCTTACGACGATCAGCCCTCTTCCACCTTCTGCTCCGGCTAATGCTCTACTGCAGTTCATAACACATGCGGGTTACTAAATTTCGCACTGGATTTTCGACATAAGTATACAAATGTATGTATGCGTGCCAGAACAGGGAGCCGAGGAGAAGCATGGCACAACAAAGCGACAAAGGCAACAACTTAAGCCCCATGCAATAAAACTTAATATGTTTTGTATTTAAATTTATGAAAAAGCATCTAAAGGAACAATGGCTGCTTAAGCCAGCAACATGCGCATAATTGTCGCTAGCATTGACAGACACGGCTTACAAGACCCACTCCCACTACCACCCGCTGCTTACCTATATTCTGCTCCCTCTCTCTCTCTCTCTCTCTCATTCTCTCTCTTCCTATCTCTCTCGGTCTCCTTTAATGCGAGTGCTGGTCAGCAGCAGAGGAAAAATAAGTGATAACGTTGCTGTCAGTCGTAACCGACTGCGGAATACTCTGGTTCCAGTTTTATACCTATTTGTTGGGAGGCTAGGATGACAATGGATGGGCGTGCCTCGACTTTTCCTATTTCTGATGTGACTAGTCTGAGTTGAGAAGGTAACTGGCTTTTGCGATATTTGAGGGCGGCATTGGAAGAGGACTGAAAATATTTGTGTACCTTTAAAATATTATGAATATGGCTTTCAGATTGTGTAAGATATGTTGTCTGATCGATATACACCATTAGTGGCAGTGGAGGATTCGGTAAAACACCTTCAAAATTTGGTGTCAGCTCAAGATCAAGATATAGACATTTCAGTTTTATAATGAAGGCTGGTGGGCATGGTCGATGCCGATCTTTGGGGGGCGTGGCCAATTAAAAATGTGGAAGATGTCTGATTTTTATCGATTTAAGATAATCGCTGTTATCGATATCCCAGCCCCACCAATAGACGTAGCATCCTAAATTTAACACTTTATTTGGCGGAGGCATAACGGAATATATTCCATGCTTCAAGTCTCTAGCTTGAAGGGTGTCGAAACAATTTACGCACATAAGGACGGACAGCATGGCGGATACTGCACATAGCCAATATACTCTTCTTCTTGTGGTGTCAGAGTATAAAAAGTGAGCGCTACTTGCATAAATAATGCCCATTGTGCATCGAGACAACGAATGCGTCAAACGGGGCGTATACGTAATAATAATTAAACGTTGCTTCGCCAAGCAGCAATATTTATGAGGGTGCTTTAAGCAGCTGCTGCTGCGGCGTTGGCTGCTTCTGTTTTGTATAAATAAATACACTGAGAGCCGAGTCGAGGATCTACGCCAGTCCCGCAAATCTGCGAGCTTGCTATAATTAGCAGGCCGTACTCGCTGAATTTGAATGTGGATGAGATCAGTCTGCCAGATCAAAGTAAATATCAATGTCAAATGCGTGTAACAATTCAGTTTCGGATAATATATTAAACTTTCATATAAGATGTGTATGTCTTCACAAGCCACATAGAATATGACTTACATGCATATGAATAATCTAATAATCTAAAATAATCTACTTACCTCGATTCTCTTTGCTTCTCTCTACAATAAAATCACTACACATGCGATATATATAGTTTGAATGAAAACTTTCAGCTAGTCTAGTTTGTGGTTAGGTTTTAAGGAACTGACTACTCCGTTGTTGTTATTTTTTTTTCTTACAAATATAAAGCGAATTCGGTTTATTACCTAGATAGAATAACTGTTAATGCTCTCACAAGCGACGCTGATTCAGACATGCACACACACACACACACACACATTTGTCATAATGGTTTATTGTTGGCTACAAACCAGATACAGGGGCGGATGCAGGGGTTCCTGGGGGCTTAGTACAGCAGCAATGGCAATAAAAATATGGCCTCAACAGGATTAATACATTATTTCCGCATGTGCATTGCAGCTAAAGAAAGCTCAAACAGCAGCAGACAGGAGCAGGTGAACCCACAAAAGGAGCAAATATGTGTGCGTGTGTGTGTGTGTGTGTGTGTGTGTGTGTGTGTGTGTGTGTGTGTGTGTGCGACAACTCCAAATCCTCTGCCCAGGCATTTGTTGTCATTTGTTGTTTCAGTGCCACTGTTACGTTGCTGTTGTTGTTGTTGTCGTCGTCGTTGTTCCTTTGCGCTTTTATGATTATTGTAGTGCCACACTTGGCATCGTCCTCTCATTCGCAGTCCTTGCTGCTCTTCCTGCTCGTGATCCCGGTCCTCCAGCTGCTGTTGTTGTTTTTATTGTTGTTGTTGTTGTTGTTAACGTTGTTGTCGTCCTACGAGAAGCACTTATGCTTATGTTTTCGGCTCTTATATGGCTCTTGCCCGATGTTGCCACTGCCTTTGAAGTGCACTTTGCTGTTTCATCTCACTGTATTTGTTAGGCATATTTTTATTTACTAGTATACATCTGCATAAGTACACACACACACACACACGCACACACATCGCATTTATCGGTGCACATTTCGTACCCTAAAATTGTCGGTATATTAATTAATGCACTAGTCAATTTAAAATATATATTTGAACAACCAAAGTTTACGTATCATTGTTGCTATTTGTTTCCAATTGCAGCTGGAATTCGTTTCGAGCTAGATTTAGCCCAAATCTAGAAGCAAACCTAATATGCAGCTGATTAATGTCTGATGATATGTCTGAAAAAACTTACCTTACCTGCCATAAGTCTTTCTTTTAGGGCATTCAAACGTCATGATAATGACATCCACAGTGTGTTTTTATTTGTCTTTTTTTATTACGCATTTCGTATACCCTGTTGCCGACGTCACATGAGAATAAGGCCGAATTTATGTGTGCGCGCTGCATGCTAATGAAAAACATCTAATGAGATACTTATCTGCCGTGTAATTCTGTAGTGCGTATAGGTATAGGTATTCGTACATATGTTCGTGCAACTTAGAGTTCAGTCTGTCAGGGTATCCTTTAGTCGGACACTCTTAACTAGAGCACCATAATATAAAATTCGTATTGTGGATTGTCCATTGGCTAAACATGTTACTAGTTGCTGCTAACAAGACACTACACACGCAGCTGGACAAGAGTATAATAATATATTGTTGGCATTTGTAACGCAAATTTCAAGTGCCATTTTGGAAGAGGAAAGAACCAGGTCCACTTATAAGGCCTTCGTCGAACTATTGGTCATACTCAAACTTAGACTCATAATCATAGTCATACCCAAACTCGCTCTAATACTCTCACTTATACTCATACTCGTGTATACATAAAAATAATTATTTATGCACGACAAATACATTAATTTAAATAGCATTCAATAGCATTAAATAGCAACTAGAATTAAATGATATAATTCTTTGCTTATTTATATTAAACAAAAACTTGGTAAGGCAAAAGAAAACACAACGAAATTTGTAGCATGCGTTTTTTCTCAATTTTGCTGGGTCTCACAATCTCTTTCTCTCATTCTCTCTCCCTCTCTCTCTCTCTCTCTCTCTCTCTCTCTGTCTCTGTTCTCTCTTTATCTGTCTGCTTGTCTCTGTCACTAGTTACTGGCCGTTCATTCATTCACTTGGCCTCCATAATAAAACAATAAACTGTAACAATAGCAATTAAAAATCGCTGAAAGCGGATGTCCTGATAAAATTGCCAGACCCTGGCAACGAGCGAACACCCTACTCTGCGACAACCCCGTCCCACCGACTCACCCTGACCACCTTGGCAGCTAGTCACCCGGCTGGGCACGCTTCATTTCGTTGGCTCGTCCTTGGCTTCGTCCTGCCATTGTTGTAATTATGCATTATGCTTTCTCCTTTGCGACCACTTTGCCTCAAATCCTTCGTTTGTAGACTGCATTTGCCAAAATGAAATACCATTTGCCGCTGAGCAGCAGTGAGGAGGTCGGTAGGCGGTGGAAGTGGCGTGACTACAGACGGTCGAGATAGGAGACAGCAAAAAAAATATTAAAAAAGCAAAAATATATGTATATCTGTACACAATCGAAAAAAATATATTGCCATATTCCTTCACATTTCATATTCTGTACATTATATGTATGTGTATATTTGGAAAGTTTATTTTATGTAAAATCTCCTTACTTGAAAGCAGAAATAATATTACCCTATTTTAATGGTCCCACTAAAAATGTTTTATAAAAGAAACAAATAGAAAATGTATTCGAAAGTTAAGAAATACGTTTTTGTTATTTTGTCTGAGTGTATCCACCGATCTCAGGTCCGTACTGGAATGTCTGCAGTTGGGCCAGATTGCTTGCCAAATGTTACACTGTCACCTTTTGGGGCAGCAGACGGACAGACAATCTTTCGTATGGGGTGTATGATGTCGGCATCTACATAGCTGACCAATAATTTATAGGTGCTTTCAATTTCGGGTACAAGTTGGATTGAAACCTGCAAATTAATTGATGGAAACTACAAGTCGCAATGAGTTGAAGAAGAAATTATGTGGATAATAACTTTCACAGAGTTTGCAGAGGGACACTTTTAGGAAGTTGGCCTGAGACATGTATGTTTATTATTCTATTGTCTAGCCAAGGCTCATGATTTTAGCATAAGAGATTTGTTGATCTCAGATCAAACAGAAAAGGATACCTTTGAATTTTCAATGCAGCATTTTGATAGATTCAAAGCCAACCTTACTTTGGTAACTTGCTTTTGAAGTTACGTAGTCAAGTACATCTGTACATCTGTGGATATTTATTTACTTGACTTTAACTTTACACCTGCATCGGATTTCTGCTGTGAGCTGTCTCACTGGGGTTGCACTTGTGGCGATTCAAATATATGGGAATTCATATTTGTGCTATCAGTTTTCAGAATTTCGAATCTAATCGCTCCATCCGCCCAAAACTCATTCACTCCGCCGAATAATTTCTTTGTTTTCGAAATAATCTCTCATCTTACAGACTAGACACGTGAGCTAATGGTCTATAAATCAAAACCACATCCCCAATGAGGAGCAGATGCCTGCCTATTCCACACATATGCAAATTCACAACTTGCTTGCTTCACACACACACACACATCCACACATCCCTTTTAGCAAATTGTAATGCAGTCAATAAAATCGGGCCAATCATGTTGCATGTCTGGCTGTCTAAATGTTTGATTGTGTGTACTTGATGGCATTTGTTTATAATAATGCACAGCAGTGTGTTAAACAATTACATCAGACCGAATTGAGTGCAGTCGCCGCATGCGACTTGGCATTGCAAATGCCAATTTAATTGACAGTTATGAAGATTGTCAAACATGCAATTATAATATACCCCAGCCCACCCCCCTCAAGTACATCTACACATTGATCTGTGTAAGTGTGGGTGGTGTGGGTGACCACTAAACGACTGCAGACAGCGAGAGAGAGAGAGAGAGAAGAAAGCATACGCACAGAGGCATCAAGACGCGTGGGCTCAATCACGTCCAGCCATATTATGAACAAATTAATCCAAACGCAATAAGCACAAATATAATGATGCGAAATTTAGAAAATCGCCATATTCTTGGCGCCAATGGCAGCTCATTATTATTCAGAATTATTCTGAAACGGTTTTTCTTTTTTTAATTTCAGGATTGATTTTGCTAACATTAAATTATTATTCAGAATTATTCTGATACGGTTTTCCTTTTTTAACTTCAGGATTGATTTTGCTAACATTAAAAAAAAAAGATATATTAAATTTCAAAGGTGTTTTTTATATGTAAACACAGAATTCGTACATTAGTTTTTTGTTGATTATGTTTTTAATATTAAACATAAGTATTTTAATATTGATTCAATATGGTATATAAAATGTAAAATCTTAAATATTTTACGTATTAAACTTTAATTTAACTGCGATTTGAATTCACGACTTCAAAAGCAGACGTGAGCTGAATATGGCAGTCGAGAGAGCAAATTTAATTAGCTCTTTCAAAAAATGTATACATTGTTTTTTCAAAAAAAGGTATTCGATTTCATGGTAATACAATATTTATTTCAATAGAATAATTTTTTTTTCTAAAAACCAGAACATATATTTTGAGATTTAAAAGCGATTTTCATTTTAATGTGATTTTCGGTGCAATTTTTATTCTGAGTGTGTTCATATTTAGATGTATGCTGTGATAGGTTAGACGATTAGGTTTGACGAACAATAAATATACTGGGATGATAATAAAAATAATAATAATAATAATACATACATACATATATGATATGCATATATACGAGTATATCCATTGAAATATTTGGTATGCTTTTCAATTATGCATTCAATTCAATACATCAGGTTTTTCAGAATTTTATTCAAATTGTTTTATTTGTCAAATAGCGAAATTATTTGATTTATCTAAATTATATAATTTAAGCGTGTACACACAACTTTAATATTTATTAAAGTTTCATTGGTTATATCTTACTTGTTAATGGTTTTGTTTTTCTTTTCCTTAATTGTCAGCATTGTATACAGCCTTCATTATAGAACATGGCATTGTACTGAATCATATTACGCAAAGCTCACAAAGGCAAATTGATTTAATCTATCAACAACAGCACTTCGAACACAAAACTGATAAATACAAACATAAGCAAATTAAGTATTTATCTAATGCACTCACAATTCATTTCAGCTTCAGTTGTCACCAAGGATTTAAGAGAAGCTATTGTGGTGTTTTTAATAGCTGCACAAGCCACCAATATGGGTGCTCTTATTATTATTATTATTATTATTATTATTGTTTGTGAATATGTGTAGACTATTTGCATGAAGTGAACATACATATTTTCCAGTCTATCAACATTTCATAGAAATTCGTCTGGCATCTAAACTGTCGTCCTGTTCTTATCAAATTGAATTAATGCGGCAAATATCACAAAATCAAACACATACACAAGATTGTCTTATCTCTCGCTTGCGGCGTCGTTATGCAAATGTCCATGTACACTTGTAGAAAAGGAGATAGCTTGAAACAAACTGTACTTTTTACATTCAATTTGTAAGTTTACACAATATTTTTCTTAAATAGATTCAAACGGCTATCCCAGAATCGACCATCTCAATTAACTTATTTACTGTAGTTTCAACAACACCCTATGTTCAAAGAGAAGTGAAAACTACATTTTTATTTGCAAATCTTTATAAAAAAAAAAATTAAATATTAAATGCTGCACATTTGCATTGTACTTCAAGCATAGGGTTCGTGAAAATCAACGCTTGCTTAGAAATACACAACTCTGGATAAGTCGAACGTCTGAAATTGTCTAAGTGTTGGCTGTCTTCACATGCCTGGTTTCATCCATATATAATATTTTAGGCATACGTCTATACCCATGCACTACCACAGCATTTGGCTGCTTCTGTTTTCGTTGCTGTTGTTCACACATCAAATGAATTCTATTTGCGGCTCGTCTGCCAGCTTTTAATATGCGGTGTTTGTGTGGGTGAGCGATGTGCGATGTGTGTGTGTGTGTGTTTGTTGGTCATATTTTACCGGACATACACAGAGAGAGTAGAGCAAAGCAATGCAAACATAATGAACTTGTCAACACACAAAACAACTCCAAATAATTTTCATTTGATTTGATTTTGATTGCTTTTTATATTAGCACACACAGACGCACGCACAACCTTTTTCTGCTATCAGAGATTTGCCTCAGTCTGCGCCATCCCCCAGATCGTTTTGAATTTGGATTTAGCATTTGTCAGCTGATTGACATCTCAATTCAACATTTTACCGAGCAACAGCCCACCCACCGCATCAGCAAACCACTCACCCACCCGGCCGTGATAAGCTCTTGACCTGCTTATGCTGAATATCAATACAAACAAAAAAAGACAAACAACTAGAACAACAGCAGCAGCAGCAGCAGCAGCAGCAGTAGCAGGAGCAGCAGTAGCAAGACCGACAGATTCACACCGTTTGCATTTTGTAATCATTTTCATGCGGCGCGCATTTTGAAATGCTGTCAGAAAAACAAGAATTAAAAAAAAAACTAAAGTGAAAGCGTTGGAGTCGACTGCGGAATACTCTGATAGTTTATAACAGCGGGCCAAAAGCCTTCTTGGTGGGCTGCGTACCTTCAGTGGATGGGAGTGCCTACACTTCTAAATTTGGTTACTCTCTAAAACACCTGCATTTGCATCTTGGCTTGTACCTAAAGTTGGCGGCATTTTTCTGGCTCGAAATTCATTAAAAAATGATACACTCAAATAGTGTATGTAGTGAAAATCGATACTGATCAGATTAAAACTATATCATAAGTTGGAAGCGCGATTTTCGCTCTAAATTCATCTTAAAAATCTGCTCTCAAAACTTGATTTTTGGGATGGATCGAACATTTCCACAACCACAACATTGAAAAATGCCATCAGATTTTAAAAACCACTGCAGAAATTTGTATGCACATTTTTGAATGACGTCCGCAGCACAATCCACACTTCATATTCTTAAACTCTAATTTAAATGCACTAATTTTTAAATGTTTGGAGATATGTGGTTGTATTGATGTGCATTTATCGATGGTTTCAGTTTTCCAACCTCCCAGTAGAAGTAGCACACCAATTTTATAACTTTGACGCAGGCATAGACAAATATACATCACAAGTTTCAAGTCTCTAGCACGAAGGCTATCGAAAAAAGTGGAGCACGCACTTTTATACTTTATCTTATACTGTTATAGCTTCAAGGATTATCTAAATTCACATAAGTATTTTTAAATCAGGAAAATCTTTAAAAAGACTTGCAATATATCGAGAGAAAATTTAACGTTTACGAATGCGGTGCAAGGAAGAGCTGACAAAACAAAAGGTCTAGAGATAGATAGATATATGGATAGATAGATAGAGAGAGAGAGAGAGAGAGAGAGAGAGAGAGAGAGAGGCTGTGAGTTACGGAGATCAACTAAAATTGTTGTCGAAAACAGATCACATTAAATATTTAGTATGGTTTGAACTTCTCCGTTGACCTGAATTAGTTTCTCACATATCGATCTTATGCGTTGCAGCGTCTACAGGGTATACAAATTCTGATGAAAATTTGAAAGTGAATCGCAATTTCGAAGCGTTAACGAAATGCGGGTGCTGACAAAATACTCAATGTGCAATCGGTCACGCCCCCTCGATGCCTGTCACATACCACACACATACACAAGCACACACACACAACCACACACACACAAACAGGGACCACATTATCATACACAAACAAACTCAAAGACGACCCGCATATGTCAATATATTTTGTGTTATTTACTCATATTTCATGCAACAGCAACAGCAACAGCAACAAGGACACCAGAATCTAAGCCAATGAACTAAATTAGAATTTGAGTGTCATGTGGCAAATGTGGCAAGTGGGGAGAAGCATGGCTGAGTGGACGGTACAGAAATGTCAGTGAGCTGGAAAAAATATAAAATAAATCGAGACCAGATTGCAAAAATCAAAGTCAACAACAATCAACATCAAACCAAGACAAATGTTGTGAACAAGAAGTGAGAAATCCTGCAATACTGCAACGTAAAAGAGTCTGTGTAAAAGCCCTGTCTCATAAACAGGACTAGGGCATATATATTTAATTTGTATGTGCAGTTTTCCGCAAATGCGCAATATACTCTTTTAACAAAGAAGAGTGAAGAGCAGACTTAACACAGCAATGGACACAAATATATATATGCAAGTATAAATATATATATATATATACATGTATATACATACAAATAAATATACACTTAAAATGCATGCTTGCATCTTGGGGACATGAGCATTGTTGGCCATCATCATGGCTGACGGAGGCAGTTAAGCAGATAGATAGATAAATTGATAGACGTTTAGTTATGTATAGATAGAAGGATGGAAGGAATGAAGGGCAGATGCGTGTGCGTGCCTAAAGAGAAGACAAGGAGGAGCTGGAGAAGGAGGCAGCCTGATGAGATTGTGTGATAAACACGTATCTCAGTTCGTCTTCAGCTCAGCGCTGTAATCTTTTGCATAAGTTTTGTGTGATGTTGTATAATGTAAGTGGGCATATTGAGCAACGCGACGCAATGCAATTTACCCCATTGCCTCCAAGTTGACTACTATCCTCGCCCCTCACCCCTCACCCCTCACCACTCACCCCCGCCCCTTGCTAGCTGTTTGGGCCATTTGATTAACGGTACTCAACACCTCCTTCACATGCACAGTTGTCAGTTGGCGTATTACTTGCCACAAGCTGAATACCAACTAAATGAATAACACAGCGGCAACAACAAGCTAAATAGTGACTACATGTGGCAACGCTGTGTTGCTGACGTTGTCAAACTTAAAGTTCATATAGAAAAGGCAAATTAATCCAGATTGCAACGCAAACGAAACTCGCAGCGAAAAAGAGAGTGAGAGTGTGTTGGTATACTGGAAAAAAAAATGTAATAAGTTTGCACAGTTCAGAGATCGGTAAACTTCAAGGCCGGAAGTCCTAATTTAAGCGTCTTTAAAAAAGAAGTCGTTTTGGAGCTTAAAATAACTTTGCTGCACTTTCATCTCTTTTTTCTTTCCTCAGGATTTCAACATTTCAACTTGAATCAAGATCTTTTTATTTAGATATTATGAACTTAATTCCTTCAAGAAATATGTATAGTCTGAATCACAATTAAAGTTGGAAGACAAAAATCCTTTTCACTTTTTTCTTTTGTGTAGTTGGAGTGGAGTGAGTGGTGCAGTTTGCGGAGTGTTGTGGTGTCCTCAGCTTTTGCCCCTTATTTCTGCTGTTGTTGTTGTTGTTGTCGCTCAACTTATTTAATTAGCTACTAAATGTTTGCAATTTGACATTTTTAATTTAACTTTCTCTCTTGCATCAACCCGCTGGCCGTCTGTTTATCTATCACTCTCAATCTCTCTCTCTCTCTCTCTCTCTCTCTCTCATTATATGTCCCCCTCTGTATAACTGCAGGAGCAAGGCGGGGTCACAACCATCTTGTCACCACATTGAGCCTGCTTACGTTAAGTTGGCTTACGGCTCTCACTGAGTGCTCCATTTGAGATGGGCTCATCAGTGTGGTAGTTGCCAGATGTGACAAGTCCACGAAAATGATGACAACCTGTTTAACAATACAGGGTGTTCCACACGTGTGTTTTCTGAAGCGCTGAAAAACTTTAAATATTGTTAAATGAAGCAAATTTTACTTAGAGTATGAATTTACTCGAGAATTGCGATCTTACAATTTTTCTTTCTTAAACACAATTGGATTGATAAAGTTCCAATCAGGACTATATTTTCTTTTCAATTTCAATAGAAGTATTTTGAGAAATGATGTAAGCGTCAAGCATCCTTTCCTGAGCATAATAAGGATAATGCATGCTACCAAATTCAGCAATCGTATCCTGATTAAAGCAACATTTCCAAAACGTATATTTTTAAACAAAAAATCAAACATCTCGGCATCTCCATTTCAATTTCGCAACCCGAGTTTCAGCTTACGTGGTATTTTAACACACACGACTCACACACACTTGGCTCATTGCAAGTAGATGAAGAGCAACATAAAAGCAGAAAAAGCGAAAATGAAAATTGTATTATTAAATGACTGGCTGCAAGGGCATGCGAGTTTCATCAGCTTGGATTATCATTTGCTGGCTGCAGTTTTATTTACCTTTCAGCATAATCTTTTCGACTTGCCCCGCCACATCCCTACCAACACCATCCTCACCACTAGCTCCACATACTGGTTGTATATAACTCAAGTGTACGTGCAGGCAACATTATATATACACTTGCAAAGGGCCATTTTGATTTTGTGATGAAGCTCGTAACGCATTTTGTACGCGACACGTTGACACCATATTTAATTTCAAGCTTGCTGCTCTGCCGAGCAGCCCTTTACTTTACTTTCAATATTCTTAAACCAAAATACATGTTTTTCCTATCTAATGCAGCCACCTGTAAGGTGGCCGCAGTGTATCTTCTCTGCCCTCTTCCAAAAATGACCCCATGCAGGCCAGCCTCAATGCCGCATGAGTCCGCTATTAGCCTCTCAGAGCGGCACATGTTCATATCTGAACACATTCAGAAGGTATAAGTAAATATAAAGTACAATTTTGCGATTACCATTTCTTGTTCTTGTTCTTGTATGAAACACTTTTCTGATTTCCCAAATACTCAAACCAAACCCAACAGCTATGACCGCCAAATGGTATATACCCCGGTAGAGGCAATCAATCGAATCGATATCTGAATTAAGATTAGGTGCAAGCAAGGGCATACAATATTCGGAGTGATTACTATAGCTACGAGGATTCAGTCTTCTTGAGATTACTGTTGTTGTTGTTAGCTGCTGTTGCTGGCTGCTGATGAGTTTGCGGCGCTGCGTGCCTGTCGCCTAGCTCCCAGAAGCATGCCATATAATTTCTTCATTTTTATAGTGCACCTCTGGCTCAGCACACGTTGCACACGTGTCGATGAAGTTTTCTGCTGACAATGCGCTCGTTGTTTTGTCTCAAGCAACATGCCAGCAGACAACAAACAGCAAGCGGGACACACTAAGAACAACTACATGATACCAAGATCTTGAAATACCGCCATATAAAACCTCAAAGCGAAAATTTTCAACAAGTCAAGTTTCTTGAGTCGTATGCTACTATTTGTAAACTACAACATACACTTTTCTATAAATTATGAATAATATTTTTGACTTTTCACTGAATGTAGAATTCATAGTTTATTTTCAAACATTTTTAGGCTAAGCATCTGGATCATGTTACTGCTCAGAATTGACTTTCTAAAAAACAGAAATATTATTTAGTATTCTCAATGAAATATATTCTGCACAAGATGAGGGTTTTATTTTTCGAGTGTAGGCAGCAAGCAGCAGGCAGCAGGCAGCAAGCAATCGGCAGCAAGGCGCTTGCCACTTGAGCCGTTCTGCTCAAGTGTTGTTGCCTAATCTAAACTCTTAACTCAGCTCTTGGCTGACAGGTTGGCAGTCGCATCGGAACGCGCAAATTTCGCAACAGTTAGACGCAGAAGGCGCTTGATTTCATTTTGCTTGGCGCTGCACTTCAATTTGCATATCCATGAGTTGCAAGTGCTATAGAGAGACAGGGCGAGAGGCACAGAACAGATTCATTTTGCTCCTGCTATTCATTTTGATGTTGTGCTACGGCAATTTCTAGGCAATTTCTTTACTTCACACACACACACACACACACACACACACAAACATTCAAACACATATGCATATATCTACTACACACATATGTGCACTGAATTTTCAATACCATTACCAATTGCATTTGAGCTCCTGCATTTGATTGACGTTCACGACGAAGCCCAGGACGAGAATGACGACAACGCCTGGGAAAACGCTGCTTATGTTGCTGATTTTGGGTTTGCCAGCTGACGTTGATGTGGCATGTGCGTGTGTGTGTGTGTCTGTGTGTGTGTCTGTGTGTGTGTGTGTGTGTGTGTGTGTGTGTGCGTGTGTGTGTGTGTGTGCTATGAGCTCTAGGAATATGCCATTTAAATAGCTTGAAGACCGGGCCTTTTAATGCTGACGCATTGTAATGTTGGCAACGTGAATCACATCATCAATTTGTGTAGCTTTGCAAGCAAGCAAGATGAGCACGACTAGCAAATACCCTATATTAACACTTTGACGGCGTCTACATTACTAAAACTATTTATATTACACTTATTTGCCCTATTTCTGAATGTGCCAACTTCTCTTCCGATCCTAGGTGTAATCTTGGTGTAATCTTCTTACACAGACAGAGACATAACTGATGAAACTGATTGTTCCTAATAATTTCGTAAATTATTTAGCCGATTTTCGACCAGGTGTCCTAGGAATTCGCGACCAATGTGAAGTGGCAATATTTTCAGAACTAATTGCAAGCGTTGTTTAGTTTTGTGCATGTTGGGGCAATTTATACCTTCAATTCGAACTTAAAATATAAGACATTAGATAGTCCCAGTGATGTATTTGTTTTCAATGTTGGAGCTGATATTATAGCTATTCAGTTATTTCTTGGAACTTCAAGTGCAACTACACTTGTAGGTAGCACATATTTCTAGTCAAATGTATTGAAGATATATCTTCAATACTTTCAGTCAGATTTTAAACTGAGTACTCGCACTGATTTAAATAATTGTTGTTCTGTGAATTCGATTGTAATTCTGATTTACTCTACTCCAGTATGTATGTAGCTACTTGGAATATGTACACTTACTTATCGCTTGCCGTAATTCACAAACATCATTATTTGTTTGAATATATTCAACCATTAATAAGCAGATATATATATATATATATAAACTGAGTTATACTTAAAATAAAAGTGAGTTGTCTGTCAAATGAAAGGTGCCGACTTAAGATGTAATCGCCTTAATATTCTTTCGTGTTGTTTGACTGTCTGACAACCTGGGTCGATGGTAAATGTTGAACAAGCTGAGCCTTAACTGAGTCATATTGTGCGTTTGTGGATTGTCGATAATTAAAGTAAAATAGGCTGCAATGACCCTTAAGCACTATTACATGATGCGTGTATGTGAAAAGAGATCTGTGCAACAGTATAAATGTAGATAATTACTTTTCGGGAGCTGGTTAGCCTTATTTGGTTTGTTCTAACTTTTACCGCTTTGAACCTTTGAGCTGTACTTTTTAAAGTTCGTTAGCTCATTAAAGTTGACAAGAAAAAGAGTCGTTAGAGTGAGATTTAAAATCAAATTAAATGCCTGTTGACATCCCCACACGGATAGACAAACACCCAAACGGAGCCCTTGTGAATCCGGGCGATGAATGTCCTTGATGGGAATGCTTTGGAATATCTTTGCTGCTGCTGCTGCTGCTGCTGCTTCTGGTGCTGCACCATGAAGTGTCTTGTAATAAATATCTCTCAAAACTTTGCTCAGACGTTCCAGCTGTGCGTCTAAGCTTGTGAGTATCTGTGTGTGTGTGTGTGTGTGTGGGCACCTCATGTGTAGCGATAAAATGTATCTAATTTAAGATGTTTTTGCCGCTCGAGCGACTGCCAGTCTCATTTCCACACACACACACACTCGCACACACACACATAGACACACTCACACAGCAGCAGCAGCAGAAACTAACGACAAAGTACGAAGCAGTAAACATTTTCAATTTGACAAAACTTTTTACCTTTGACCACAGAGCAAAATGAGGCTAAGGGGGCAAACAACGCCAGCCGCTTGCCGCTTGCCGCCTGCTAAGCTGAGTGGGCGTGGCACCCACAAGAGCTGTGACAATGTGAGGTCAATGCGGCAACTGACTGACAGACAGTCTATGCGAAAATTACACACACACACACACATACACATACAAGAGCAGACAAAGTACACTTTCAAATTGCAGCAGCAGTTTTTGGGCATTGCGCATACGCCGCATGAGCCCTGACCGTTGGCCTCCATTTTGCGGGTGTGTGTGCGGGTGTGTACGTGTAGAAAGTGTTTGTGTGGGTGTGTCTTCAAGTATGAAATTGTTGTGTTCACACTAAACTTAAGTAACTGAATTAAAATGCGGCTAATAGAGTAGCTGCAAACAAATGACAATGTCACAAAAGGGAACCAAAAAGCTGGTATTTGGGAGCGGGATGAAAGCCGGAACGGATGAAAGGCTGAAGAGGCAGGGCCGAAACTTGACAGCTTAGTTAACAATTTTAAGCCTTCGTGTGGGTGTGTGAGTGAGTGTGTATTTTGAGTGAGTGTTTTGTAGAGGCCCCTTAATGTGTAATGAAATGACTGAATGAAGAGTTTTCTGCATTGCCCAACACCCTTAAACACCAAGCAAAGGAATCTGACATTGGCAAAAGCAAACCGGAACTGAAAACCGTAAACGGATGTACTATGGCTGTGTGTGTGTGATATTTGTTGTTAGCCTTTTGGTATTATTATATTGCAAATCGATGCGAATAGGTGAGAAGCTGACTGCACTTTACATTTCTCGCAGTCAACCTTGATTGCAATTTGTCATTAATTAAATGCACTGCTGTTAAATGCTCTTCTCACTTCCCACTTCTTCTGGTTGCTGCAAATTTGCTTTTATCAAAAAAAACAAAAAAAAGCAAGAACAGCTGCTGTTCTGAGGAACAACATCAACAGGAAGCGGAACTTTTGTCGCCATTGCTGAAAAGTTTTGCAATCGCCAGTGCCTCATAAACTTTATGCACATGCACACTCACACATAAACACACAGTCGGTGTATGTGAATGAGAGAGAGAGAGAGAGAGAAGGATGGAATTCATCGCATAATATGCGAACTGGGGCCCCGACACATAAATGAAAGTTATGCTTTGGCCAGAATATGAACGCCTTGAGAGTTCGAGCAGCCACGCAAATATAAATGGCTCTCCAGATGAGTATTTGAAATTGGAATAGCGATTGGGATTGTGATTTGGATAAGGATTGGACTTGACTAGCCTGTCCTTTCTAATTATGCACATGCAGACAACCACATATAGCCAACAGCCAACAGCCAGCAGCCAAGAGTCAAGAGCCAACAACCAGCGACAAGAATAACAACAACAATGACAAGCATAATCCGCTTAGGCCGCAAGCTGGCAAATCAAATTGAAGGGTCGCAGCAAATATTTTAAGCTAATTTTCTTATTTTCACTTAATTTGCAGATGTTGTTGGCTTAAATTCGCTCGATACAGATACACGCACACACACACACACACACACGCTCGCTTGTTAACTGAAGTACGTTGACGTCCTCATGCTCGTGCTCGTCCTTGTGGAGGGTTCGCCTTCGCCAGTTAGACTAATAATAAAAACTTAATACGATTATCCACTTATGCCGCAAAACACCCCACGCACACTGGCACAACGCTAATGACTCCAACTAAAATAAAATAGAGCGACTATCTGTGGCACACCATAAACTAAATTCGTGTATGTTTAAGTGTTCCAAGTATGATGACTCGTAGATTAGGTAAGTTTAGTTCAGGTATTTTGCTAAGCAGAAAAGTTTTTCATGCTAGCTAGAGGTCAGATCAGCGCCAATGGTCATCAAGATATCTTTCTAACCAAGAGACGAATAAGCATAGAAACAGACATCATGGCCATTATGGGGTCGGGGACGTCTACTTTATTGCGTTAAACACACCTCCACAAAATAGTTGTGTAGCAGTTTAATTTTTCAGCTACTGAGTTTGCCGGCATTGTTTGGAGATGATGTGCAAATTTGGACTGTGCTGAACCACTGTGTGCCTTAGCCACGCATTGCCCTCCTGCTACTCCGCCCTATTATACAACTGCGTATGGGATTTTACTTCATTATTTTTATGTTTGCTTCTTTCTTCCCATTTTTGTGGTCTGCGGGCAAAATGGTAGAGTGGAAAGTGGAAAGTGGAAAACCAAAGTCTTGCGGCGCGCACATTTTTCGTGTTGCCAACTTAACACTTTTAGCACATCTCAGCACACATACGCAAATAAATTATGATGTGTGTGTGTGTGTGTGTGTGTGTGCAAAGAGAGTCAACGAGCGAGAAAAGCAAACACTTGGCCGCAAAGAAAGCGCAAAAAAAGAAAGTAAAATAAAGAACTATAAAGTGTTTGAAAGCTGAGACCGTTGACTTTGGCGTCGAGCTGCAATTCAATTTCGTCTGAGCTAACTGAGTGTATTACTGTAAAAGAGCGATACTTAAAATGAGTGAGTGCCGTGGGAGGAGGGGCTGGTTGAAAGGGATCCACTTGGAGCAGTTAAAGTGTTGTGTGGTCTAAGAGCCCCCTAAAAGCACGAAGACAACTCTTAAAGTGCAACACAAAAAAAAACACACACACACACAAAGTAATCAAAGTTAATGCTGAACTTCTTGGAGGAAATTTATGCGCTTAGAAAACGCCTTGTTCAGACTGGACTCGATTTTGAAAATCGAATCGACTTTGGGCGTGATGCGAGCTTTGAAGATAAGAAAGCATAACGCTCAGAAGAAAAGCCTTTTTAAACTAAATTTACACGATTTTTACAAGTTGTTCAAACTAACAAGGAGAACCCTTAACGAGATATTATTTAGCATGACAATCGCTTTACTCTTCACAGAAAGCTGTAGAACTTTAAAGTTTGAAGAAAGGCACTTTCAGAAGAGGACTTGAAAACTTTACATGAGAAACCATGTCATTGATCAATTTATAATCTAACTGCAAGAAAGAACCTATCTTTATGCCCATCAAAAATTGAGCAGAGGGTATATTAAAGAAGCGCAAAAGTATGTAACTGGCCATCAAGTGTACATATTCTAGATCAGCATCAGCAACCTATTCGATTTAGCCATATCCGTCTGTCCGTCTCTATGAACAAGTCAACTGTTCTGTTTCGATACAAATCAATATCCCATAACAGTAAAATATATAATTATTAGGATTTATTTATTTATATAATCGACTTACAAAGATCGGATAAGAAACGCGGATTTCGTTAACGAGAACATATTTGATTATTGAAATACACAGTAAAATTCTGGTTTCAGGCCATCTTCAGACTGAGCGGTCTCAACTAGAGCATTTCAACTTGTTTTTTTTGTTTTTGGTTTTGTTTTTTTTTAATAATATTTGCTGCATAACGATCCAATTTTCAATGGCAGGGAATTGGGAGCATTTTGGGCTTAGCTAAGCTCGTCTGCTTAACAATTGTCGCTGCTTTTGGCTAATTGTTGTTGTGGCTGTTGTTGTTTGCCATTTGTGAAAGTGTTTGCTTTTCATTTTGTTGCTTTGCTGTTTGTCGCCTTCCTCTTTGCCATTTGTCCGGCAAAAGTCAGCGCATTGGCTTTGAATGCAAATCGGCCACGAGCTCCAATTTGCATGGCTTCTTTCAGTGCCGTTCCTTGCTGCTGTTGTTGTTGCTGTTGCTGTTGCTGTTGCTGATGTTGTTGTTGGGTCTGCTATGGCAGTGATAAGGATAAGCCAGCATTTAGCCAGGCAGCAGCGTGTGGAGCAGAAGCCGCTAACCATTTTGGGACTGCTTGGCGCCTATCGTCTTTAAATTAGTTTAATAACATTGCAATTCTTTTATCTGTCCCAGGACCTATCCAGCTGGCCGCTAAGCCTCTTCATCGCCCCGTTTTCTTTCATTCTCTTTTTATATCTGGTGGAGAGTACAAATTTATAAATTAATTCCGCATAAAAATTCGGACCGATTTTCACAATGTTTGCATGAAATTTGCATACTTTCGGCAGACCCCTTTTTTTAAGTTTCAGTTCAATTTTGGCCTGAAGTTTAATTGCTTAAATTCTGAAATCTTCGAAACATTTCAACAATACATCAACTAACTCCAAATGAATTTTCAGCCTCAGCTTTTCCGAATTAGCTTTGCATTGGCATTAATAGCTTGCTAGAGTGCTTGATATTCGAGGATAATTACCTTCAAGTACGACAAATCTAATTCATGCCTTTGCCTTGGAATCTGGCTCTTAAACTATTTGGAACGTATATCATTGCATATTTTCTCACTGGCTGCAGGTGCAGCTGCAGTTGATTCTCAAAGTTGCCGCAAACAATGTTTGCTTGGCGCACACCTGGCGCATCTTTAGCCTTTTGCAGCCACCTTTGCAAAGTTGCTGGCCTTCTTCGGATTCCACTCCTTCCTTTCCGTCCGCCTCCCCGTGACTTCTTTTTAAACAACGAACGTTTTTCGCATTCGGCACGCGCCGTTGGCTTGCTGCTCATTTGGAGCACCGCCAAATACCGTTTGCCAGCGCTTCAAAGATATTTCAGTGCACCAACCCCCAAAAACAAAAAACAGTTAAAAATAACTATCTTGGAGACGCCGAAGATTGCATACCCTTGTAGACCAGAGTTAATTTTAGTTGGGCGCTCAAAATATATTATTATATGTGGGCCATATTGCTATGTGTTAAGCAACAAGACGGATATATGCTTCTTTTTCGAGAGGAAGCTGACGGAGTTCAACTTATTGAAAATATGGATGGACAAAATGAGGAGCGATGCCCAGATGGACGGCCGAACAGATGCTATATGGCTTCGAATATACATATATACCTGACTAGCTCAGAGACATCTCTTGGAGTGCGTTACGAACTTCACGACAACATTATACTACCTCTACGAGGGTATAACAGCCCAACACTTCTCACCTTATGCACATACACACACACGCACACCCGTCCCCTTGACCAAGTTTCACATGAAAGGAAAAACAGGAATGCCCAAGTGCAACCAAATGACCTTTTTAATTCGCGGCCATGCACTTTTCATACTCACACCTAACTACATTTTACTCGCTCTCCTCTATCGCTTTCTCCCTATGAACTTTCTCTCTCTCTCTCCTCTCTCTCTCTCTCTCTCTCTGACCGACGCTTTTTCTTTATTTTTCTGGCATGTCTGAAGCTTTGGATGTTAAATGAAATTTGCTGCTTTTGGCGCAAAAGAAAGTTGCAAAGATTTTTTGTGTTAATGCGCTTGCTGTGCTGCATTACGTGACACTCGCCCAATTCCACTTCCCCTTACTGCTGTTGCCTGCCCCCGCTGCCTTTTCGTCACACCCAGCCATGGTTCTCTCCTCTCTCTCTCTCTCTCTCTCTCTCTCTAGCTTTAAATGAAGTCTGCTTAGTGTGTGTGTGTGTGTGTGTGTCTCTGTTGAAATCAGCTTAAGCATTAGTGTAGCTGAGCTGCTGATTGTTTTGCTCCAGACCAGCCAACCTCCCACTTCGCCACGATTCTCCTAATCCTCCCACCACCTTCTGCTTGCATCAGCTCTACTCGAATATCCCCGTCTCTTTCCGCCTTTGTGGCTAAGGTCAAATTTATTTGACTCACTGCACCATACTCCAGCGATGTCGCTACACCTGACCGACCGACCGACACACACACACACACACACACACACACATGTAAGCATGTGAGAAGCGTGAAGAAATTAGTGCAAAAAGTGCAAATGTTGCATTCACACATTTTAATGGATTCGGATACAGCTTTCATCCCCGTCTTCAACTGCGATCCAGAAAGAGCCCGTTCACATTTAAAGAGAACATTGTTTCTGTATGAGTATAAATAAAAATAATAAATTGGCACAACTGTTGTTTCCTTTTATTATTATATTTATTACATGCAATTGCGCTGTCAAAGTTGTTCATAAAATGTCGTATGCTGAAAACTCAAATTAATATCGGAAATCGAAGTATGAAAAGATGAGATCGTATATACACACATGGATTGATAAACTTACTATCGGAAGGATTGTAAGCCACATTCTCATATATTTATAATTATAGTTTTTTTAATAGGCATTTATATAAAGGTTATGACTTAGAATCTGGCTGTGAATTCCATTTTTTCACATGCCATTAATGATGAACTTTTATATTCCTTTAAGTTAAGGATTTTGTCCTATTTGAATTGGTATTAAAATAAATATATTTGGGTTTAAGATCGAGTTCATTGATTCGCGACAATCGCAGCTGGCAAATAAGCTGAATGTGTCTGTTGATGCCTCTCAAGTCTGTTGCACTGTTGGAACTCAAGCGACTTTCTAACTGTAATCTAGCAGAGCTAGCCAACTATGTATACGGCTGCAGACTGCTAGAGACTGCTACAGAGCTGGAGTTAGGGTTCCTTATCCGCGCATAACTTTGACGACAGCTCATTAAGCTAAAGGTCGACGAAAAATGATCGTTAAAAGAGCTTGGAATGGAATTTATTGCGTTGGCAAAACTAAACGCAGCTTCGAGGTGCCGCCGAATTTGTCACTTGCATCAAGGAATCTCAATGGGGTACTAAATGGGGAAGAGCAACACACACACCTACATACACACACCTACATACACACAAATACATACACGAATACACACAATACAAACACCTGCGCGTAATTGAGGCTCTCACGATTCACGTTTCGTTTTTATTATCCCAAAAAAAAGCTAAATGAAAATTCCACGGTGACGTTTTTTATGCTGTGGGCGGCTGAGGGGCGCTAATAAACAAATAAGTGGGCGTGGCAGGCGCAAAAACAGACGCTCAATTAAGGCTATTAACGTTACAGGGACACACATTCACCCACGTACACCCTGATGGACAGAGAAATAGAGAAAATGAGCGAGAGAGCGAGAGAGTCAACCATTGGCAGCCATTTGGTTTTATGGCTCTCTCTATAAAAATTCCTTAGTTGAAATTTATTTGCGCCATTAGACGCGCATTAGAGGCAGCAAACCCATCCACCCAGCCATTCAACCACCACGCCACCCAAACGCAATCAGCCACTCCAAGCTGTGGGCGCAATGATTATGCAGCCTAGTAAGTAAGTGTGTTTTAATACCCTGTACCATCACAGAGCTACACAAATGGGTATTATCAAATTACACAATTGAATATGGCAAATGAATCCAAAGCTTCAATCCTATATGGGATATATTAAGTATACGCTCAATACGCTCGTGATAAAGTTTTGCTTAGTGTTCAATCAAGTTTTTATAACTATGGCTTACTCTCTAGATTCAAACTATATTCGATGTTGTTAGCTCATTCATTGAATAAGTACTTTAAAATTGAGAAGCGAAAAAAACAATTACATGACTAATAGTAAAGTTAACAGTGCTATGAAAACCAAACTGTGAGATGAGCAGAGGGTATTCGGTAGTCCATCACTCGCGATAGGCATCGCCTCACAGTCGCTCAGCTCCAGTGTCAAAGGGGCAACAGGAAGAGGAACAACAACTGGAACAGCACCCTCGACGCAATTGAAGAAGTCTCTTGCCTTGCAAATTCAATAAGTCAAGTTCAAGTTTCTGTCGCTCGCCCAATTTTGGTTTATTTATGAGCGATACAAACGAATAAATTAGGCACAGGCCGGCTGGCAGGCTGGTTCGCTCCGCAGGACGCTTATCGGCCGTCTAATACACACTCAGACTCACTCACACACGCACACACACACACTGACACACTCGCACACTCAGTTGAAACGTGCGTTAGGTTATTCGGTTGTTTAGTTGGCCGCCTCGGGCTTATTCCCGCTTAACCCATTTAAGGGGGTCATTCGTCAAATTGGCCATAAAAACGCTTAAGCCCACAATAAAAACGAAGCACACAAACAGAAAACAAAATGAACGATAGGCAAAAAACAGAACAAAAAATACAAAAGCAACCAAAAATAAAACCGTAAGCGATAACAAATCAAGTTTCGATACACCGCGATTTAAATGCTCTATCGCAATTGATTGCCAGATTTAATCCAGGCAGATCAATAGACCAAGGACATAATCATCTACATATGCATATTATATTCAAATTATATAACTATGTTTGCTGTCGACTGATGTGAGCAAAGCGATGTTCAAGGAGCTTAAGGCACTTATTAAATGATGGGTTTTTAACATAAGAGATACCTAAGCAAAAATCTAGGTCAATCTTTGTTTACTTTTATTTACGTTTTGTTGGCTATTCGTCAACATTTAGATTGAGATGCTCATACTGACATTCTAAATCGTTTAGACCAATGTATGAATGTTTTTATGGGTGTATGTCTATGCCACTAGCATAGGGCATACAAGTAAACGGTGACAAAACAAGTTGGTAACTGGACGGGGATTTGATTGGGCTTACACGAAAGGTGCTTGATCGACAGACAACAACAATAACAGCAAGAACAGTAACAACAATAACAACGACAACAACAACAACAAAATCAGCAGCACTCAATGCAATCGATTATGTCAAATCCTAAGAGCACATCATTTGCTGTCCAGTCCCAGATTGAGCTGCCACTGTTGCTGCTGCGGGTGAAATAGGGAGGGGTTATCGGACACAAGGGGTTAGAGTGTGTGCCTAATGTCAGCATATAATGAATATGGCCAGGGCCGGGAAATCTGTCTCGAAAACTGTTTGTCCATATCGTCTTACTGACTGAATGAACCGGACTCTCAACTATTCTTGGCAGCTGTCTACACCAGTCTACAGAAAGTGGGCATGAACAGTGCCTCTCCGCCGTGCATATTCGCAGGTATTTTCCGGCGTTCCCTGCCCGAATCATTCGATTCATTTTTCAAACATTAATTATATATAAACTGTATGCAGTCGGAGACGTCGCTTTATTAACTATCGCCAAAATAAAAACCCTCTATACAAATATACATATGAAAGTAGAGTTGAAATAGATAGTAATAGATAGAATAATAGATACCATGAATACCATACCATATCACACAATCACCAACAGTCGTAAAGATAGCATTTGCTTAGGCTGGACAGTGTTCGAAGTCTGACATATATTTGAGGAATTGACATGGCTTATATTTGTATTATTTGCGTCCAGAGAAATTTGCTGCATTATTCTTGATATAGAATTATTTTCTGGCTGGAGGACCTCTCCGATTGATGCTTGATAGAAGCTGCATTCCATTAGGAACAGTTAAGCTGAGTGGCGAATTGTGAAACATTGAACCATTGAACCCCTCGACCCCACTACCGCCCAACACCTCCTTCCCGTTCCATACACACACACACACACACACTCAGGCAACGTTCCTTTGCGTTGACCCACATGAGCTTTGAATTTGTTGCAGTAGACGGCAAAGCAAATATTGCAATATCTGCATGCGAGTGTGTGTGTGTGTTTGTGTGGGTGTGCGTGTGTGTGGGTGTGCGTGTGTGTGTGTGTGTTTGTCTTACATGTTTATTGTGGGTTGCACTTTGTGGTTAGCATTAGTCGGAGCCACGCGCATGCGATCAGTGCGGAAGACAAGAAGAAACATGTTGGACGCGTTATGTTTTTTGTTTTAATACCCTGTTGCTATCATCTTTAGAAGGGCATATGACCTTACAAACAGACGTTTCTAGTTTTTGGATAAAGAGTAGAACTTTTTTGTGATATTCGATTACATTTTCAAACGTAAATCAAACAAAAAATTGAAAATGTTGTTGAGTAACGTGGCATGTCAATGCTTTTCACAGAGCAGAGATGTGTTTGACTGGTTGAGTTGTATGCAGCAAATGCGCTTGCCAAGTCATTGCCACAACAAACACTCAAGGGCTGAAAGGCTTTTCGCTTACAAGTGGCAACCGGAAGTGTTGTGCGGCTCAAGAGCCCACTCAGCATACAAACACACACACACACACTCACACACACACACATACACACATACAATTGCACGCACGCACGCACGCACTCAAGGAACCGGGTAACGGGTAACGGTTATGAGGCTACTAAGGATGGGGCAAGCAAACGGCAGCAGAAGGCAAACATGTTGATAGGTGGAAATTGAGTCGATTGCTTTTGAAAATAGACTTCATAGCTCGTCGCAACTCTTATGCATTCTGGCCTTAACTAACACTCACACACACACACACACACACACACACTTGCACCCAATTGTCCCGCAGCTGGTTGAGAGGCCTTTGCTTGACAACGTCCAAGCGATTGACGATTGAAACAATTGACCGACTGAAGACCAAAATGTTAAGTGAAATTGCCCAGCTGATTTGTGGAGATAAAAACCTCGATTGGGCATTACGCATTTCAAAATATTCGTACCTTTGTGCAGCCAGACGAGCAGATAATTTATGAAATTTAACAACAACGAAAAGGTCTGCAGACTGAATCCCAAGGCGAACTAAAGGGTTCCGTCCTTATTTGATACTTGCCCAAAAGCAAACCAGTATACACATGGAATATTTAATTTCATGGCAGACAGCAGCCAGAGAAACGTTCGCGAAAGCAAATTATAGAGGGAGAGAGAGAGAGAGAGAGAGAGAGACTGAAAGAGAAGGTTTGATATTTATTACTTACCCAAGGCAACTAGTTCATATAAAGGGGAAATATGAAATGATCTAGAATATTGAAGTTGATGACAGACAACAGCTAATGGAACGCTTACGAAAATTAATTAAAACGACAAACACAAATTAAATAAAAAGAGAGAGAGAGAGAGAGCGAGAAAGAAAGAGAGAGTAAGACTAATTAAACTTTCGCTTATAGAGCTAACAAAAATGTTGGGTTGTTTCTTGGGAAACCAATAAAAACAAAGTGTATTGCCCTGTCGGTTTGACATTTACTTTTCAACAAATTTCTCTTAATTAAGCGACGTCTGTTTTATGAGCTCCAATTTTCTCGAAACAAAACAGCCGAAAAACGTATGCCAAAATTTATGAAAACGACTTTACCAAAGTTCTTGCCCAAATAAATAAAATAGCTAAAGCGGAATTCGGTAAACGAGTGAGACGGAGAGGGGTGAGAGCGAGGCAGAAGGAGAAGGAGAAGCATAGAAGGAGAAAAACAGTTACAACCAAAAAATATGGTGTTCAGGCAGAAAAAGAAGTCGAACAGGATGTGGAAGCGGAATCCGTAGCAGGAGAGGAGGCGGTGACCTTTTGGGCGTTGACCAACAAACTAATCACAATAATCACACTGAAATAAAATTAATAAAAATGCGTGGCCCGTTGGCACGACAGCGAACATTTAAGAACATAAATAAAAATTAGCAAAACCAACAACAACAAGCAACATGGCAGCGACAAGGAGAGCCACACAACAACATACCGCGAGAGGGTGGCAGAGAGAGATAGAGAGAGAAAGAGAGAGAAAGACAAGAGCTGGAGTTAAAGTTGAACTTGGACTTGGCTTGTGGCTGTGTGTAATAAAAGCCACAAATATAAGGAAATTACACAACATATTGTGGGAAGGGGCCAGGGGCAAGGGGTAAGCGGCAAAGGGCAGAAAGAATGTAACGGAAATGCGGCGGCCACACACCGGAAAAGTTAAAGCAGCTGGCGAATAAGCGAAAAACTAATAAAAATCCTTTGGCCAACAAGCAACAAGCGCAACAACAGCAAGCAACAACAATTACGTGCAAAATTAAATCAACATGGCAAAAACAAATATGGAGGTTGCTCGTAATGACCCAGTTCCAGATCCCGGCCCAGACTCAGACCCAGACCCATTCGCTGTCGCAGTCAGTCTGGAGTTATCTCACCTGACTGGCAACCCGCCGACAAAATCGGCTTCTACGTTAACTTTAATGTTTACGCTTACTTCTATGTCTTCGGCCACTTGTTCTAATTGAAGTCAACGAAACTTTCCATCATAAAAATAATTAACTTTTAGTGTAAAATGGCAGCAAATCGTTGAGCGAAAGCAACGAACACAACACTTAAATGGAAATGAAGAAAGATTTTATATTTGCCAGTCAGTCTGAATCTGTTGTTTCGGTTTCGGCCAACTTTCTGGCATCATCCTGAATAAGTCGACCGATTACTCCTATGTGCAGTGATCTGATGTTGCTCTGAGGAGCAACCGAACGACCATTTTATATATGGGAGCTATATGAAACACAAGCACGGATATACTCGACTCGACTGGTGATGCTGATAAAGGAAAAATATATGAATATATATATAAAATATATGAATATATATATATAAAATATATAAATATATATATACAGATATCGCATTCAGTGCGTTACAAACTTTACAAAAAAACTATATTACCCTCTTCAAGGGTATGAAATGTAAATCTGGCCACACTTGATTGTGTATGCGTAATAAAATGTGTTTTAAATGTACTCAGCAATCATGCGAATGAAATTATTCATATTCAGTCTCTTTCTCTCTCTCTCTCTCTCTCTCTCTCTCTCTCTCTCTCTCTCTCTACAGACATGTATAAGCTGACCCTCGAAGCTGTGACTCGGTTTGTAAGGGGCAAGGCACAATCGAGTACACTTATCAAGATTATCCGTGTGGATACAAAAAGTTGAGTTTCTCTTTTGTTTGCCACAAGTGGAATTAGCTACGGACTTAAAGTATAACAAACTGCTAATTTTAAGCTCACAATGAGTTGAGTACTTGTTTAAATTGTTTGAGCTTCAGCTGCTTAAAATGATTTGGCAAAGCGGAAGCCACACACACGCACAGGGTCAATTTTGGAAGCTATGCTCGGCCTCAAGTTTCTTGACTGCATTGAACTTTGGCATAAATTGCATTTAATTTATGCACAATTGATATGGCTGCCGCAATAACACACGCTACTTGCGAATTATGTTGCACGCAGCTAGTCGGCAGCTGGAATTACAGCAACAACATAATAACAGTTGTTAATTCAAATGACAAACATTGTTAAACTCAAATCTGCAGCCTAGTAACTCAGATATGCAAATAAATTTACAGCAAAATTCGCTCCTAAATTATGCAACATATATTATACATTAGGAAAAAGCCACAATCATGAGCAAAAATAACACCAGCAAACTGTTTTTGGTTTCTAAAAATAATTTCTAAATATACTCGTACAACACATAAAAATGAGAAATCAAAATTGTGTTCTTTATTGCAATTAGATCAAATGGTTTCAGAAGCAAAGTTCTCAATTATATGTGTGGAAAGTGAAATTTTGTTATCAATATTAGAAGAAGGTTTCTTGCAATTCTCAAATTTACTATGGGCCAATAAAATTAAGCAAATTGGCAATCTATCGATCAGCAATCTAGCATTCCAATTTTGTAACTCTCGCTTTCAGTTGAGGAAAATATATTATCTTTTCGGCTTACACTTATTTATTTCAACTTTAACACTTTGTCTGACATGGCCAGAGTATAGGAATTTTCCGAAATAATAGGCAGATCTTTTTGTCAGAGTGTATAGAGTAGCGTAGAGTAGGTGAGCAAGGTAAGTAAGATTAGCGAAAGGCAAATGTCAAAATGAACGATCTTGAATGCCGTCGCACGTATTCTCTTCTAGGACCAATTAATCTTGAAATACACGACAAATTTAATAAACATTTTCAAAAATTTGTCTCTTGCATGGACATGTCTGGCGTAACTTTCCAACGCACACACAGAAGAAACACCTACATATAATTTGTTCAACTGTCGCTTAGGGCTTTAGCCAGCACCAACTCAAATTATGACTCCCTTACCAGCTTCCCAAGCTTACTCAAACTTGCCACACAACACACATGCCCATTTGCACGCCCACTCCCACGTCCATTCACTGCTGTTTATCCCCACCTGTCGCCTCCATGCTGTGCAAATTCAATGGAAACTAGTTTTTATGAGACATAAACTGTTACATGGCAACAATTCTGCCAATCTGGCTGGCGTTGAGGCGCGGCTACGCCCACACACACTCACACACACACATGCGACCATGGCTATGTGCCCTAATACGCCCCAAAGGTTTTAGACCATGTTTGCCTGGCGGCGGTTGCTGAGAGTGAAAAGTTCAAATGCAAAATGAAAATTAAATACAAATGCAGAGTACACGACTGCTAAAAACTGCTCTCCACCCAATCAGACTCTACCATCCACAATCTCTCCTAGTGTGTGTGTGTGTTTGTGTGTGTGTGGCAGGCACCTGACTTTTTGCCAAACAAATTGTTATAATTCGAAAAACCTTTGTGTGGCTTCAATTCTGTAGAAAACATGAAAATGTATATTTGTCTTGCTTTCCCAACCCAGCCCTCGTAAATGCCACACTACCACGCCCATTTCGAGCCGCAGCATTATCTTCATAACCATTATCATCATCATCATCATCTGAATCATTCTCTAATCCTTGCTGTATTTAGATTATCAATTGGTTGATTTCGAAACTTTGAAATTTACTCAAATACAATTGTCATCAAATTGAACTGCATGCAACACACACATGCTCGACGACAAGCTACCCTGCAAAATCATAACAAAACTAAAGTTAATAAATTACAAATTAAGATGGGTTCCATATCATACACTTAGAAAAAAAACGTTCCCGAGTTTAGAAAATCGCCATATATTTGGCGACAATTATTCACAAAGTATATGTTTAAAATGGAAGTTTGTGTTTCTCCAAAAACCAGGATGGATCCTATATTAAATTCAGGATAGACTTTTCTGAAACAAAATGAAAGAATGAGTAATATCCATACATTATTTTTGTTTTAGAATTTACTTAGAATAATCATCGGTCTCTTGGCTAAGAAGCTGCCTTACTAAACTAGTTATAGATAGTAGCAAGTCCTTAAAGCATCCCAGATAAATATATTTTCAGCTTAACGAACGCAAAATACATTATTAGGTATAGGCTGAGATGTGGAACAATAGATATAATATGTCGCAGTGTATGAAGCTTATCAATATTCATAATAATAGCACATGTTTAATTATAAATGGCATTAACTCATGTTTGCATATTTGAGCGAAGGATTCCTTAATTATAGACAGTGCTTGGTTCGCTGGTATTTCGGAAGCCTTAACTGACTTCACTTTCGATTTCTTGAATAGCCTGCAAGCAACCTTGACTGCTGAGCACAGATTGAAAGCGCATTACAAAGTTCCACATTGTTTTTTTATTTTCTTTCTTATTTATTGTTCCACATAGTTGCCCCCGCCACCAAGTCGAGCGTTTATCTGATCCACAAGATCCGATGCTTAGTCGGTTAGCAGTTATTACGTTCTCTAACGTGAAGTTGATGTTTTCTAAATCGCTTGCCAAACAAGTTCAGATTTGGTCGGGAGGCGCAGCGAAGTTGTGCACACACTTTATGATTGTCCAGTGTGTGGTGTGTGTGTGTGTGCTGAGATCCAAACACACACACAAAGTCACACAGACACGTTATTTGTTTCGCCCAGGACGCAGATAAAATTAAAATCTCACAAAAACTAAGCAAACAACCAAAATAAGAAGGAAAAACGTTCACCTTTGCAAAAACTTTTCGTTGTCTGACAGAGAGTTGCGTGTATTCGTGTGTCTGTGTATGTGTGTGTGTGTGTGTGTGTGTGTGTGTTTGTCTTTGCAATACCTTCGAATGTGATTTTGTTAATATTTAAACAAAGGTCGCCGCCAGCATTTTTGTTGTTGTTGCTGTAATTGTCCCTTAGGCCCCACAATTTTTCATCTGGCATTGTCTGCTCAAAAATTTGCGCGCTTGCCTGCTTTTGCCGGGTAGGTGGTTGGGGGAGGATTGGAGGGGTGGAGGGGAGTGTCACCTTTTTGTGTAGAGAGCATTTGACGCGGAATGTGTTTTGTTTTAGTTGTAAGTCGCTTTACCTGCTGTTGCTGCCCGATAATGTCCTTTGCTTGTTGTCCTTGTGTCCTGCTGTCTCGCGTCTTTTATAGTTGTTGCCTGATTTGCTGGCACCATTTTCGATGGCACTTTCAGTTTCAGTTCAAAATTGTGCAATGCGTGTTCCGCAAAACGCTTTCATTTCATCCAAATTGTTACAGTTTTGCATCGGAAATAACCTGATCTAAATTCTTTGCCTATCCTAAGTTGCACATGACATAGATACATACGAAAATGACATGGGTTTGTCAAAAAGACAAACAAACTCGACTTTTGATACTAATCAAGTGTATATATATATATATATATATAGATATATTTGTTATGGAGTCTGGTTGGATTCCTTCTTCGTATTTCATACTTTTGCATAACCTTTATTGACATTTTTAATGCAATATAATTGGAGTTGTTCCGATTGGAATACGCTCTATTTACCATATCAGGTTTCATTAGCGATTCAGTTTGATGGAATGTGAGTGGGAATCGTGTGTTATTCGTTTTTTGTTTGTCCAACTGCCTTTGTCTTCCCATCTTTATTCTCTCTCTCTCCCTCTCTCTCTCTCTCTCTCTACTACTCTGTCCTTGTGGTGCGTCATTTGGCTTGGCTTTTATTATTATTATTTTTACGAGCGCGCGTTTTCTCTTCTTTCATTCTGTCGTTTTCCTTTTGCTTATTTTTGTCACAATATAATGGAATTTATTTTATGGCCAACAGGTAGAAAATTTGTTGTCCTCCTGCGTTTGGCTAATTTCGCTTTTACTATTGCTACCCAGCCAAAGGCCAGGGGCCAAGGGGTCAAGGGCCAAAAAAACATGGTATATAAGTATAAGTACGACCATAATGTCGGCCATATGTTTTTTTTTTGTTCGTTTTCCTTTTTCTTTGTCTTGGCGGAGGTGGATAGTGGTGGGGAGAGAAGAGGGTGTCGCTGGCCCTTATGCTGCAATTTTTTTTAATGCCCCAGTCGGGGCAGCAACATCCACATAAACATCAACAGCAACAAAATCGACGACAACAACAATAATAATTACATTGAAAACATTGCGACATCCGAAGACAATTAAAATTTATTCAACGCCCTTAAGAGCGTGACTGGAGAGAAAATATCAACATAAATATGTAATAAGCAACATTGAGACGAGACCCCAAAAGACCTTTTCCCTCAACGACCCAACTTCCCACCTCCCCACGCCCCCTCTGTGCAGCGGTGAGCATTATGCGATTTACATTAGCCTGTTAATACAATTAAAAAGTCAGCTAGGACATCGCTGACCAGTCCTTAGCCGGCACAATGAATCTTAGACCCACCTGTCAGCGACAACAACAACAGCGGAAATATGAAAAAAATAATATAAAATTAAAAATGCTTTTATTTTGGGCTCCTGTGGGTCTTTTCTATTTATGGGGGTCCTTTCTAGGCGATGAGGCAGCAAACAATTAGTTAAAGCCGCAGCTTAAATATAATATAGCCTGGCAGAGATTTACTTTGAATTTATATTTTCAATTCGCGTTCTGTTTGCATTTGAAGTACGGAATTAAATAAAATTGCGTTTCTTAACCGATAGTCATGAAATGCCCACAAATAATCTACGAGTATATTGTGTATTTTCATGCTCAAAAAGACGGATGGGCAGATGAAAATGGCTGGATTGACTCGGTTGTTGATCCTGCATAAGAATATATACAATATGTATTTGATTGAAGTATTAGCATGAGGATCACAACAGCTGGACCCATATTACTGGGTGCGAATCCGTTTAAGACGCCATTTGGTTTTCATATTTTGTCTACGTTTTGGTTTTTTGTGACTTGTCACAATTTAACTTTTATGCTCGACTCATCTGTGTCTTAAGTTCGTCAACTTTGTGTCACCTTTGTGAACTGTTTTCCCATCCGCCCACACCCACTTTCGCTCTCTCTCTCCTTTTTCTCTCTCTCTCTCTCTCTCTCTCTCTCGCTCTCTCATTATCTTGTGCTCCACACACTCGTCGTCGCTGAAAATCTCTGCCTTGCCTGTGGTCCCAAAATAAACAACAAGTTGAAAATACTTTGCATTTATGCAACAAATGCGAGACGGTCTGGCCAAAACAGCTAGCTGAAATACACACAACACAAAAACCACACCTCCCGCCCCCCACTGCCTCGAAGAGGTGACATGTACGCGAACTCAACCGATCCCGGCTAGGCGCAAAGCTTTCCCATAAATCATTTTGGTGCCGCGTTGCCGCAGAATGACACACGTTTGGACAGGATGCCCATCCCAATCGCCGGTCTCCGGTCTCCGGTCCCCTGTCCCCATGCCCCTTGCCCCTTGCCCCATGAACCATGCTCCCATGCCATATGCCCCTTGTTCAGCAACCAGTTTACCAGTTACCGCTGCTCATTCGGCCAGCAGGTGGCACAGCAAGCTGTCACATCAGGCTTATGCACCCATCCCACCTCACCCACACCACCCCACCCCACCCTCTCTCTCTGTTGTTTACAGTTTTTGGGGGTCACAAATTGTTTTGGCTAGCGAAGATTCAACAAATTGGAAAGTGTTCACAAGTAACCGCGCACGTGCCACTAAATTCCAACCCAGAATGCTGCCGCACCGCCCACTCATCGCTCATGGTGTTGGTCATGGCCATGTCCGCAGCCATTTAATAATAAAAAATTTGAACAAAAGTTTTCGGCGGCTTTTCGGTGAGCTCTCCATTATTTATATAAAAATTCAAATTAAATAAGATTAATTTGGGCGCCCCAACTTTAACTCTGACTGTAACTCTGGCTGTAGCTGCTGCTCAACAGCGCTCCAAAAATCCAGAACACTCCTTACCACTCACTCCCCAGTCCACTCCAATCCATTCCAGTCCGGTGCCAACTTTACGGCAACAAAGTGTACTGCAGTAGCAGCAGCAGTAGCAGCAGCAGCAGTCACAGTTATAGCATTGACTTTGACATCAAGTGGCATGCCAGTTATTGTTGCTGTTGTGCGCGTGATTTTGGTCACTTTGAGGCAACTTTTGCATAATTCCACTCAGCGCCCACTTGAAGATGACTAATGATGCTGCCTGGCAGCCTGCATGGCCTGCCTGCCTGTGTGCAAGCGAGATAGCCGTATGCCGCAAATATGACACATTTGTCTAGTGACAGGCAGCCGCACTTGATGACTACTTCAAAGTTTTACACATATACACATAGAGACATAGAGAGAGAGAGAGAGAGAGAAGAGAGAGAGAGAGAGAGAGACAGAGATAGTGGCGATGATTTTTCTAACCTGTCATCTGCACTACACAAAAAGACAAAAAGCAATCCACGGCGCTAATTGACTGACAAAACTATGCCCATTGCCTGCAGCTATTTCCTCTATATGGTTTCCACGGTATTTCGCCAAAAAACCAAAAAAATAATAATAATAACAATAATTCCAATTGTAGGCTGCAAGCTAATGAATCAAATATGAGAACCAGAACCATTTCAACTTTACTTTCCGCAACAAATTCTTTAATATGTGGGAATAAAATACAAAAGGTTTCAGAAATGAGTCTTTTCCCTTAATTTTTCCATAAAAGGTTTTAATTGATTGACTGATGTAAATGTATTATTGAAATGAACTTAAGTAAGTAACAGAATCGAATATATATTTCGAAATTGGCGTATCGAAAGTGGTTTGCATTTTAGAAATGTAGCTTAATCGAGTTAGGTCTAAAAATGGTCTGCAACATTTGTGATTGATGGCCAAAATGCGAAAAATATTGCGACAAATCAAATTTTGAAACCGGGCTGGGTGGTTGGGGGTGCGGTCGAGGGAAGGAAGGATTGCGGGAAAATGCAGCTAAAATCCAGAAATATGCATAGAGGAAGGTAACAAGAGGGTTTGGGGCAATGTTGGAATGAATAACGGCAAGCTCTCGGCTGCAATTAGTAACAGCCTGCTGAATGCGAGGCCAGGTGGCACCAGCTCCATTTTGGTGTCAAGTTTGTTCGCTAATGAACAACAAACTTGAACAACTTGAACAACTTTAAGAACTGTGGGGATGAAGCCAAAGAAGATAAGGGAGAAAAGTAGAAGAACAATCCGTAACGAAAAATATCCACAATAAGGCTGCAAAATGAAATTAAATGAAATGCAATTAAAAACAATCAAATGCAAGTTGGCCAAGTGATTTTTATTTTCTTTCTTGCTTTCAGCGGAACACGCAAATTAGCAGCAGCAAGTAAAACGAAGCACAATTTGAACTTTAATGAAAATTTGTAGCTGAACTGTAGCGGTATCAAAATCAGAATCCGATTCAAAACCATCACCGTAAACTTGGACATGCAAATGCTGCTGGATGCATTTATGCAGTGGGTGGGGGGAGGGAGCCCATCTTACCACGTTACCACGTTAGAGAGGATGCCTCAGGTAACACATAAAAATTCTGCACAACGATTGGATTCGCATCAGCGAAACGGATTACTGAAGCCACCTGAAGGCTAACGGTCCAAGTCCGTGGGCGTTGACGTTGGGCGTGGCAGGCGACGGCTGCAATTTTCGATAAATTCGTTGCGGAAGAGATGTCACAGCCGGCAGCGGGGTTGATGGTGGGAGCAGCCGCAGCAGTGGATAAGTATTTCATTCATTTCCATAATTTTAATAAAATTGAAGAAAAATATTCAAGGCGCTCTCTTGCCAAGCCAAAAATAAATGAAAAATACCAACAAAAAAAAACAAAAAAAACCCAAATGGAAAACCAGAAAAAAATAAGCACTCGCTGGGCCCAGCACAGTGGTTCCAAGTGCAGATTTTGGGTTACTAGCCAAAAGAGATTGTTGCCAATCAATTATCGATTGTCGAGCGATGGAACTATTTACCAATTATAGAAATTTACGGAAGCTGCTTAATTTATATATTTATGCATGTGAATAAATTCACATATTATTTAGCGTATTGACGCAAAAAAAACTCGTGAATTAAAAGAGCAAGCAATTCGGTAACAGTTATCGATATCGATGATGACTGCTCAGCTATATTGATATTGAGCACACAGTGCTCTTTACGTATGTCGCTGTAGCTTTTGCTTTAGCTTCTCTTCGTCGTTTTTTATTTTTATTTGCCCGAATTCCTCCGTCTCCCTCCTCCTCCGCCCCACACCACCATCTACCTGTCCTGTCCTGCTTCTTGCCTTCAGCGGGCATGTTGCTATGCATGTGGCGCCACATTTACCTACAAATCCAGATCAATTGCTTTCACCAAACCGAGCAACTGGTTACCATCAACTGGCTACCCCCTCCTCCTCTCTGGGCAACTCATTCGCCCCTGCGCCCCTTCCCCACCCTTTCTTACCACATCGCTCCTAGCCCCGACGTATATGGAATTGTGCGCGCGCCCCGACAACCAAATGACATAATTCAGTTGCTGGCAAAGTTTTGACTGATGCTGATGCTGCCAAACGATGTCCTTGTTCTGCTGCTGCAGCTCCTGCTCCTACTTTTGCTCCTGCTTCTGCTGTTGTTGTTGTCCTATGGCAGAGTTGAATGTTGAATTTTGATGTTCGTTGATTGCCATCACCCATCTGCACACTTGTTTTCGAAGATATGTCACCAGGTGTAGCTGCGCATTTAATCCGACCCAAAGTCGCAGCATCAACAGCCAAACAAATGTCAGGCGTCAGTGTTTCACATGGACCACAGGCCGGGCCATGGATTGCCCGCCAGAGGCACTTGTAAAAGTCAAAAGTCGAATGGAAGCGAAAACAACAAATGAAGCTTGTGTAACATATGCTGACTGCCTGACTGCCTGCCTGTCTGCCTGCCTGACTGTCTGCCTGGTGCTGCGGTTTGCCTCTGTCCACAATGGAAATGACTTTCACTTGAACTTACTCGTGTGTCATGTGTCATGTAACTCATACGCCGCGTGGGCCAATAAAAATAGCAAACACCAGTGCTGAAATTAAAATGCAAAGTTCAGTTGCTTTTTCTTAATGGCTGCAGAGCATCACAACCATTGAATATCTATGCGGTTGTGGCCTGAAAATTACCGAGAATAAAATATATATGAAATACATATACTAATAACTAGGATGTCTTCTTCTACATTGCTGCTCAATGTTATACTCATGGGTAATATTTAGATAATCAACTCTATGAATCGATATTAAGCACTACATCCTCTGTTGTTACTAAAGAATAAAAAGAATATCAGTTCAACGAGACTAATTGGCTGTCTTTTCTTTCTGTCTGTCTGTCTGGCTTTTATTATGATTTCTTAATTCTGTTACCAAAATGTAGCTCTAAAAACCATAACAGCTACTACTTGGTATGTAAGCCTAATTTAAATGCACCTATTTTTCGAGACGAAATCAGCAAAATATTAAGGAGATACCGAAAGCCTAACAAAAATTAGCTGGGGATAAATTAATCAAAAAGCAAAATGAGTATTAAACACTTTCACATTGATTTAAATTAAATGTAACAAATTAGGTAAATGACATACAAAAAATTGCTGGCTCACTGCACAGTCATAGATAGATAGCAAATGAAAAGCAGAAAAAATAAAAATAAATAAATATATGAACATATAAGTATTTGATTATTCGCATATTTCTCTTACAAAGTACATTTAATACAAACAACCATCTTGTAAATACACAGAACAAAAGCATCAACTACAATTTTAACAAAAACCAATAAATATCTTAGGCTCGCCAATGATTTTATTTTAATCCAGAATGTTAAAAATTATTATGTGTTTGTAAGTTTTAAATAGATTGTGTTTATATGTTTTCTTTTGCACGACTGGCTTTCAACTGAATATTCAACATTTTTGTATTGAAAATTAAGTTTTTATACTTTGATACCGAAGGTATCGATAAGGCCTCATATCTCCCACAATTTGAATGCTACAGTCACAAAATGCGATTGGTACGTTGTTGGCGATGTCACACAATTTAAAGGTAGAGTCACCAAATTTAAGAGTTATATTGCTAGTAACACCCTCAAAATTGCTGAAAAAATGTATGGCCACGCCCACTCCCACCCCTAAAAACGATAAAAGCCGTTATCTTCCGCAATTTAAGAGCTACAGTTACCAAACTTGGAAAGAAGATTACTTGGAACCTTCTCAAAATAATTATGTGTTTTTTTTTAGCAATATTTACATTCTGGTTATTAAAAACCGATTAAAACTGCAAAAAGAATATATAATGTATGAATCATAATTTTTAATATAATTTTTAAATTTAAAATAACGCTAGACTTACTTCGTTTCATTGAAATGAAGTCTCTCAATTTTCAGCAGCCAGAATTTGTCTGCAACAGTTTTGTGTAGCAACAGAGTAGTGAAGCAGTCGGCTGCTCCGCGTTCCCATTGTTGCCGCCTAAATACGATGGACACTGAATATGGCAAATCGTGAGACATCAGAATAGGGCAACCAGCCTTACCCTGGCCACATTACACGCATTCGAGCCCGTCTCCTGCACCCATTTAAAGTTAACACACACACGCGCGTAACCCTAACTCGGGTCAAGGTTAGCTCAGCATTGGTCCCTCTTTTATTTGCTCTTGTGGGCGTGGCAGAGTTTTATATTTATGACCACTACGTGTTCTAATGGGTGTGTTGCTTTCTGGTTTTCCATCTTTTTTTTGTTTTTTTTTTTTTTTGTTCAAGGTTTGTTTTTGGTTGTGTTTTGCATTTTAAGGGCCAAAGCGACAACATAAAACAGTCGTCAAATTTATTAAGTGACATTGCTGCCAAAACAAAAAAAAACAGCAGCATAAAAAAAGAAATTTATTGGACAAACACACACATACACTCGCACACACACACTACCACTCCAAAATTAGAGGGAAATAGTGGGCGAGAGGGAGGGCGGGTGTGCAAAAGCGAACGAAAAACTCATTTCAAGTTAATTAGACAGCTCGGAAAAGCGGCACACGGTAAAATAAATATATATATTTATGTTTATATACATAAAAAAAAGATGTATATATATATATGAATATATATGATAAACTCGGCAGCGACCATATTTATATTAGCCTGGCCAACAAAAAATGTTTAAATGAAGTGACAGAAAAAACGGCATACAAAAAAACAAAGAATATCTTAAGTACAACGAAGATGACATACCTTAAGAAACTGCTCACATCTAAATATCGCTATGTGTACGAGAGCCGACAGATTGTTCCCATGACAGATCTATGATATACTAATCCCATGCTGATGATGCTTAAGCATAATAATTGACGCAAGTGGCCAAATCGAATCGGCTGAGGACTTGATGCTGATGAATATATATAAAGCCATATGAATATATACTTTTATCATATACACTTTGTGGGGTCGCAGAGGTCTCCTGCAATGCGTTACAAACTTGACGGCATAATTAAAACACCCTCTGCGAAGGCGTAACAAAAAAGAGAAACAAGAGCCTAATGAAATTGTTGGCTAAATTACTCTGGCTATAAATTAAATATTAATTAATAGGCCCGTCTCTCTGCCTGCCTGCCTGTCCGCCTATCTGCTGTCTGATGTCTGAAGGGACTCGCTTCGAGGATGCTGTCGCAGAGCGCGTCGCAGCGTTAAATTTGCATTTTCTAATTGGCCATCAGGTCGTATGATTGTTACAATGCTTGTCACGCCTAGCACCCCCCTTCAGCCGCTGCTAGTTGCTAAATTGCATTTTGTTTCTTTTACTCGCTTTATTGACCATATTTTGCTGGCATTTCATTTCGGTACAACTTGTGGGCCAAGTTTCAATCACATTAGCCAAAGTCACAAAACTCGCTGAAAGCAAAAGCAAAACAGAATCCACCAATCTCTCTCTCTCTCTCTCTCCTGCTCTCTTGCTCTCTCTCTCACACTTTCCTTATGTTATTTGCTCAGTTTGCTCACTAATTGCTTTGAAACTGTTTTCATTTTTAGTTACTTCACCCAACCCTCCATTTGCTCCGCTGGACAATTCGATTTGACGCAATGCTTTTCCTCGGATTTCCCCCCTCCCGCTCCCCAGTGACCCCATCAATCAGTCCCCCAAACATCGCTTAAGTGCACATTGTTTCATTGGCTATTAGCCACCTGACAGTTATATGAAATTAACAGCAGTCCACTTAAATAGTAAGAAGCTCGATGACATTTCACTATGATCGATTGCACAGTAAACACTGTAGCCAGAATCTCGAATAAAGCACTTTGTTAAAGTGTGTGTGTGCATATATACAAGAGAGTATACTACACATATGGAAGAAGAATAGGTTGATCACGAATGAATACGTTTTTCAGCCCAACCCCTGCAATATACGACTTAAAGATACTCTGTACTCTCTGGGGTGTTTGCCCAATAAGTAAGCCATCTAAATACTTATTAGTGAATAAGCTCGGAATTGGAATTAACTCTCTAGTCAATCACATCAAACATCACATTTTATCTGGGTATCATTCTTGCTCACACAATTCAAAAAAAGCCCAAACTAAAAGGAACTCAAATATCGTGCTAGGCGCATTATATCACAAATATCTCATATTCAGAAAGAAATGATGACTTCTCTTAGAGGGAGACAAGAAATGATGACTAATTTCATTCTTTAAAAAATAAAATAAATATCAGTAGTAATTCGATATTGAATATGCTTAAATAAGTGCAGTTCATTCTTGGGGGAGAACATCTGGAGCTTATTTACTAGAAGTTTCAAACTTTGGAGTTCTTAATATCAGAAGAAAAAGTCGACATTCCTGGCAAATATGATAGATACACGATGGAACTGAAAGACGGCTTTAAAAATACAGCAAATCTCACAACACTTATTAACATATTTGCTTATTTATTTATCTTGTAGCAGCAGCAAACTTATGGATTTGGTTAACCGAAACAATAACAATATGTTTTCAAAATTAATATTTGTCTCTTTAATTATTTGTGTTTTTTTCAGTTTATCAATGCATCAATGCCTGCGGCTACAGCTCATTGGTGGTCGCCCTGCTCGAGCTTGTCAGTTTGGGATCCAGCAGCAGCAGCAGCAGCAGCTTCTTCTCCTTCTTTTGCTTGACGTTGCAATTTCCAGGGATAGACCCCACCACCCAGACGCTGGAGCAGTTCACCCTTGGGCACGGGTCGCATCGGCATCGAGAATCCCAGAAGCGCCTTTTGCCTAAGCACGCTGCCGATTTTGAGTTCGCTGTTGAAGGCATTGTACAGCTCGATCTTCTTGCGGGCAACAAGCTCCATGGTCGGCCATTCGATGCCCTGGCAAATGCAATTGTCGTGCCAGAAATCAAACTCCTCGCGTGTGAATGCCATGTTCGAGATGTCGTTCAGCTCGTGACTGACGCACAGATTCTCGTAGCGCAGATGGAGCACAATGTTGGTGGCTGTTTTCCCCACATAGTAGCCCAAAGGCAGCTCCGCCACGTTGAAGATCTGGGCCATGCGATGCTCGGGCGGCACATTAGCCCCATTGATGTTGACGCGCACAAAGCAGCTCTGCACGGCCTGGTCGAAGTTGCTGCTGCTGTGCAACAGCTGCTCTATGCGATGTCGCGTCAGACGCAATGCATCAAGTTGGTCCAGTGTCTGCACCGGCTGACCCGACGTCGTCAATGTACCCAATATCCTCAATGTCGCCATCTTATCATCGGCATCGTTATCATCACTGGAGCCCTGGGCTCTCAAATGCCGCAGCTCGCGCACAATCTCCCATTTGGGACGACGACGCAGCTGCGGCTCATTTGGCGGAACTTTGCGCGATAGCGGTTGCATAAACTGCGGCAAGTCGAAATCCATTCTGTCTGAGCGCGACAAGCTGCTCTTCAACTTGGAGCTGTGCCGCTGCCTGCGATTGGCTTTTGACATTTCAGACATCACTTGCAGCTGGCCCCGATGCTCCAACTCTCTCTCTCTATATGGATATCTGGATCTATATATATATATTGTGTTTGTTGTACGAAGTGTCTACTACTGTCTATTCCCCCGTCACCTGACACGCCTACTCCGAGCACTCAGCCTTCAGTAGCAGTTATTAGTTTGGAATTTCAATTACTTTTGACTGGCGGCCAAGTGGAGAGCGTCAACTTAATAGTATTGCCCAAATGAGGCATATTCGTTTCTAGAGCGTCAATAATATTTTCAATACTTTCATAATTTCAGCAACATTGAAAATGGTTTATTATTATTTACTTTAAATTAAAGATGTTAAAACTATTGATTCTCGACTATCATCTAAAACTTCTAACACAATAACACAGAATGAAACATCTCTGGCACCATTAAGCATATATATATTATTGATCAGCACCCATTGTCGAGTCGGCATAGCCAAATCCAAATCGATAACTTCAACCACTTCCCCAATATCGACAGGAATCGATTACCAATGACAGCTGAGCTCAGAGTATCTGCTTGTCGAGCTCTCACAATTAGAGCTTTTTTGCTGGTCGCCTTTTTGGTGTTTGTGAATGCTTTTAATGACAACTCCCACCCAGTCCAAACTTTCTCTTTATCTCCCCCTCTCTCTCCCTCTCTCTATATGTCTCTTTCTCTCTGTCTTTCTCTTTCTCCTTCTTTCATTCGCTCGTGGTAAGTGTGAGCCATAAATGCCAGCCAACTATTAAATTTATATTAATTTGGTTTATTTTATTTTCTTTCTTATTTTTTGGCAACAATTACTTGGCATATGCGCCTCTCTGGCAGCCCAGTGAGAGGACAAGGAAAAGGGAGAGAAGGAGAGTGAGAGAGAGAAATAGAGATAGAGAGGGAAGTGTTTGTGAGAGTGGTATGCCCATTTGGAGCATTTGCCATTAAATTGGCAAAAGATTTATGGCACAATTGCTTTAATTACAGTTGCAGCTAATTGTATGCAGCCCAGGACGCAGATGCTCTAGACGCAACATCCTCACGCTTCCAAAAGTCTGCCCCACCCTACTCTGGCCCACTTCGCTACTTCTGGTCTGCTGGCAGTGCGCCTAGGCAAAGTCGGGAATCCTTGCATGCTTTGTCAGTGAGTTTGCATAAATCACACGTGAATGTGAATTTTGGAGATGCTGGGGAGGTAAGAATGGTTGTTCAAACGCATTAAAAATGCTGCTCACGCATTGATTCGAACCTGCCTTAGACAAAGCCTTAGACAAGCAACTCCAGGTCGCCCACACACTTAAGGGCAAACACGCTTATGCAAGCGCAGTCCTCATCATCATCATCATTATTATCCATCCACATATCATCCATAGTGGTGCGCCGTCGATGAGTTGGCCAAAACTCAAATTGCCTCGATGACTTCGATTCATTCTGTTTGTGTATGTGTGTATCGATGTGTGTGTGTGCCTGAGTTTTGTTTTTTTTTTGGATTTTGGCTCTATGATAAATTTATATATTCATTTTATTGAAGAAAGTTACGAACCACCTATGTGAAAGCGTAGAACTGTGACACGATTCTCGAAGGATTCCAACGAAGACTCGTTGCGAATACTGTCTCGGTCTCATTGAATAACGTACCACACGAATGCTCATTCACATTTTTTCTTTACATGATAGAGCATCAGAGTGTACGCATAAGTGAGTCTGGCTGAAATTTTAGCATATTTATGCGACTCAATGGACAAGAAATCGAATTTTGGAAAGAAATTTTGAATGAATATATTCTTGGCTTATAAATGCAAAGTTGATGATTTCCGATTGCAACACTGAGAATAAGTTAAACAACACCTTTTCAGATATTACAACAGACATAAGGATCTCAACTAAATAGAAAGTGATGAAAAACTAAGTGGGGCTTTCAAAAATCGAAAGCTTTCTGAAACTGCTAAAGAAAGAAGTCTAACAAAGCTAAAAGAGAGAGAGAGAAGGAGAGAATTGTGCACAACTCATAGGGCTGACATATTCCTGAGTTGAGACCAGAGTTGCGTTGCTGAATTGTCTTAAGATAACCTTGTATGATGTCAAACTGAATTTGCAGAATTTTCTAGTTCATTTACTTTCCCTTCGCACAATGCTCTTCACAAATACACAAAAAAGAAAGTGTACAAAATAGGAAGCGCATTTGGAGAATGTCTCTCTCTCTCCCACGCGGTTCATTCTCTCTTTAGACTCTACCGCGTACCTTGCTCTTTTAAAACAATTACCCTTCGATATTATAATATTGTTAACATTGCGCGTACATTTGGTGTAACTAATTAATACAGTTTCAGTAATTTCATAACGCGTCTCAGTCTTCTTTAATACTTCCAACGCAATGAAGATGCGGGCAACAACTCATTTGAAGATCCACTCCAAATAATTACTCACGTTCTCCCTAATAATTGCTCCCAGCAGTTGGTTCTCTTGTCCTTCATTTCGTACATAGACAAGCTTGTATGGACACCGAGTAAAAAATACATCGAAATTTGACACTGCACTCACAGCAAAAACGAAACGACTACATACAGCTGCGGACAAAATAATAGTGCACACATATGTTTTGGAAAATGTTAGAAAAACAAATGTGCTTAAAATATAGTTAAAAAATAATGCAAATTTTAACTTCAACACAAGCAATCAATACCGAAGATAAGTAAATATTAAAAGTTGGCATATCTATCAAATTTATTAACCAAACAAAGAATATTCATAAAATTAAATAATTATTATATTTGTTTTACATTTATTTTTGTTAAATTATTATTTATGAATTATTAATTATAGTAGAGGTGGAAGTGAAGTTTTCTCAGCTTTCCTTGCCGCAGAATAATATTTCTAAAAAATAGATATGATGTGTGGATATATGTTAAGACGATTAGTATTTGGATAATTATGGAATTTGAAAACCATCCCAGATGAGAAGCCAAACATATTTGGATTTGCATAACTTTTCTGTTCATATTGAAAATTTTGAAGAGGGGTCGCTTTAATCGCCTTAAAATGAGTCATATTTTTATGAAATGCTCTGAGAAGCAGCACTACTATTATTTTGACCTCAACATTAGATACATGCACACGCAGCATGATTTCAATGTTTTCACTTTGCTCTGCTCAGTTTTGCTTGTCTTGCTGGCGCACCTGCTACATATTTACATATGTATCTACATATGTATCTACGTATCTTTTTATCTACCTATCTATGTACGTTGGGTATTTCCGTTTCCTTTGCTTTTACATGCTGACAAACCAAAACCAAATTACACTTTTACATTGCTGATGGGATCACGTGATGCAGTTTTTCCCAGAGGTTAATTTTAAACAGGCAATTTACACGGCGGTTCATTTGAGCTTCATCTTTAAATTGCCAACACGACGTCGAAAAAATTGGTACTTAACGGAAGAAGCATTACGCCGAATGAAGCATCGCCCGATCGGCGATCGTTGACCAAAAAGACACCCACGTAGGAACACGATATTCAGCTATAGTCGTGCTTCTTTCGCTCCCTCGCACAATTCCCCCCTCTCTCTCTCTATCTCTCGCTCTGTCTCTCTCTCTCTCTCTTTTCTCAACAATGTAAGCATTCGCATTCGATTGACAAAGTCAGGTGCTGGAGGCACTGGAGCTTGCTCTCTTGCCCTCCCTAACTCTTTTATATTAGTTGTGCCATTTTGATAAGACTTAAGGACTTGAATGCACTTTATGAACGCATATAAATATTGCAAAATATTTCCGATAAAGGGAATTTAATTTAAATAGAGCTTAATTTTAGGTCTACGTGCAATTTCTTGGGATGTAAATCGTGTATTCATTTCAAATGTTGTATTTTTTTAAGGGGTCAAACCATGATTAATAAGCGCAAGATATTGAAAACGGTTCAGTTTTCTTAACTGAGAGAATTTGTACACATTATGGAGATGATTTCCCATTGGCCAACAACAGGATACATTTTTTACGCAGGATATAAAAAGATGATCCATTTGTTGCCCTGTGTGGTGGTTGGGTTTTGTTGTGGCATTCACCTTTAGATGTGGCAAGTAAGGCCCGCGGGCTGGCAACAGTGGGCAAGAGTGATCCACGCCTTGACGTTGACAGCCGCACACGGAGAATAAGTACATACATATATGTATGTATGGAAAAGTTTTCTGGCCAACATGCAAGCGGCACCCTTATCCAGTTGCCTACCACCGTTCCAGCCTGTCAGGCTGCCAGCCTGCCAGCCTGCCAGCCTGACTGGCTGACATGCCAACCGCTCAAGTTATAATGTACGTGCAAGTATTGGGGGCTTTTTTGAGGAACAAGCAAATAAACGGGCGCCTACTGCTGCTGCGAACAGGCGAGGCTACAGCTAAATGAATCTAGGATATGGATACCCATGTCAAAAAAATAAAATAAAATAAAAATAAATAAAAAGTCCTGCATAAGCCACAGCCCGAACACCCGAACCCCGATCTCCGATCCCGGGCAACTTATACGTATTTCGAGGTGAGCGGGTTGGCGGGTTGGCGGCAAACAGTACCAGACCAGGAGCAGGAGCAGAAGCAGAAGCAGGGGCGGCGTCGTCGACTGACTGGGCGCCAGAAAACTTGTTTGTTGCACAGAAACAAAAGCGCTTCCGCTTTTCATGTAAAATGACAGAAACAAGTGTTAATGGTTTTGGGTTTAGGCTCAAACCGAGATGCAGAGCTACTGATAAGAGAAGAGGGACAGATTGGGTGAGACGGGGAGCGGGGTGGGGGTGGTGACAGTCACTCAAACCAAAAGATTGGGTTGTGGGGAAGTGTGGAGTTTAAGGCCATTACTCGGCAAGGGCAACGTTTCAAATTATCTACAACACAAGGCTTACTCAAATCGATCGGTTATATAGACTATATACAATCAGAAAATATAACAATTGCTTAGTTTACGACCAGGCGATCACTACTCTTTCATAGCAATCAGCAATCAAACGTCACATGACACTCCACTAGAAATGAGCTCGACTGCTTCGACTAACATCAATGGATTTCAGGTCAATTAGTGAGGCTGATGGCAAGATTATGGCTAAATAGTTGTATACCAATCAGCTGCAACGGAATTCTTATGCTTATCCAAAATTTCAATAGTTGTAGCTTTCCTTTAGCTATTGATAAGCTGCTTTCTAGGCTGACTTTTTATTTTTCGCTTAACATAAAATGACAGTGGCTTTGACATTTGTGTTATTAAAATGTTGTTTTTTTTATTTACCTATTTGTTTCAATAAATTTTCAATTGGATGTGTAGAGCCCTCAGTGTGCGTTGAAGCGAATTAGCTTTTATCCGTTGGGTGAAACTTGAGCTCAGCCTCGCTCCAAATGTGCTTCATGAAATGGAAAATTTCTTTTTGTTGCTTTTTTAGACAAATTGCAATTTTAGGTTAGGTATTTTTTGTCTTCAGAGCAGTCACTAATTTTAAATGCTCAACCATTAGACACATGTTCCTCTCTCTCCTCTCCATCTTCTCCCTATCTCGCAAGTATTCTGTTTTTTTTTTTGGTTTATTTTTGCTACTTTTGCATTTAACTCCTGGCTTTTCGTATGCATATATGCAAATGATTCGGCCTACATGTGTCGGAATACCACTACCCACCCCTCCCCTCTCCTTACTCTACTGCAACCCTGCTGCAGGGTGGGCGGGTACAAAAAAGTTTTGCCTGCACATTGCCTACTTTTTGCGCTCGTTTCTTGGCTCAACGTCTGTTTTCTGCATACCACTTTATAGGGTATTACAATTTTTCGTAAGGTTTGCAACGCATTTGGCGAAAGTGAAGTTATTACATGGAAAGCTTTTTTGATTAACGAGATATGCCAAGCAAACTTACCCAATATATCGGACTACTATATCGCACTACTTTATCATATATATAGCTACCATCGGACAATCACTCAAAAGATGAGTTTCTGCTGGAAATACTTTTTTGTTTAACAAGATATTCGAACTAATCTTAACTTATATGCATCTTATTTATACTCCTTATATTTGGATCAAAATAAGTCAAGATTGGACTACTATATAATATGGCTAGCAATAATCGGTCATCAGCTTACTTCGTGTATGAATAGCCTTAAGAAATCTTCAACATCCTACTACATCATATAGCTTTCATAGGAACAATCTGTCGACTTTTACAACTAATGGCACAATTTATATGACGGCGGTTTGGCAATGTCTAAAAGGGTATGTAATCGTCGGCGAGCTTGCGAAACCCGTTCCTTCGTTTTTTTTTCTTTCTTCATCTGTATATTTTTTATTTCGCCATCTACACTGTAGCTTAAAATTACAATAATGAAAATGTATTTGCGAAACTCACCTAATTAGTGGAATATGAGCCATGTTCCTATTCAAATATGCAACATGCTTCGGTGCGGGGCGTGACACTGTCTACTCGACTCGACTCGACTCGACTCGACTCTTTCCTCTCTGCCACTGCCACAGCAGCAACAACCCGGCGCATAAATTACAGTTTTCGATGCACTACTCTTACAACTTGACAGCCAGTTGGCTAATTGTGTAAACCTAAACTCTGCTGACCTAGATAAGAAAAAATAAGAATCTCAATTACCTAGAAGCGCTATAAATTTGTACGCAACGGCGCTTCCAAAAGAGCCATATTTAAGAAGGGAGTGTTGAACAATGCGGGATGGGGTGGGGGAGCTGTTGGGTGGGGGCTGTCTAAAGCAAGTGTTAAAGTTGTCGCGCATCGAACGCACCTGCTGCGCACTCAACTGAAGGCTCCTTTGATATTTGCCGAAAAACTTTCAAAACACAAAAGCCCCACAAATACACGCAGGAAAAATTATAGCAAGAATTCAGATAGTAGGAAAATCAGAAAATACACGAGAACATATAGCATATAAAGGGTATTTTACAATTTAGAAAACGATATGTTCATTTTTTTTTTTGTATTTTCTATGTATATTTTGTACAACAACAGAAAGGATAAAGCTAAAAAAAAATGAACAAGTAAATACTTTATGATTGTCAATTAAGACTTTTTCTTATTTGGAGAAATTCATTTTGTAACTCATAAGAATAACATCCACAAATAAATTAAAAGAGATCGTGTGCTAATTTTTTTCGAGTGCACTCGCAAACTGCTGTTGTTGCAACTGTAGCAGCAGGTGAGAACATAAATTTCCCACATTAAAGCAAGTTATTGTAAAAAATATATACAAAAAAGTCTGAGTAACAGAAAAAAAAATGATGGCTGCTGGCATCAAATGTTTGTCACACATGAGCAAACATAATTTGACGTCGTATTTGACAAGCGCATTTACACAAATTACCGCATCAAAGTGGGCATGGTCATACACACACACACACCACACCACACACACACACACGCATATGTATGTTAATCACTACACATCAAGTGACAATTGAAACCGTAAACAGACAAACGACATGACAGAGCAGCCACCGCCAGCCTCCTTCCCGCCATCTGTCTGTCTGTCTGTCTGTCTGTCTGTCTGTAACTGATATGCCTCCAAGGAGCAAGTGGCAAGCAGCAATGAAACAACAATCTGCCACTTCCTTACTCTCGCTCTCTCTCTCTCTCTCTCTCTCTCTCTCTCCCTCTCTCTCTCTCTCTCTCTCTCTGTGTGATTGCCGCATTGTAGGGTAACATGCGATTAACTGCGTCTCAGCCGCAATTAACTGTGAACAGGCGGAAATTCGCAGCTGGAGCAGGTGGCAGGTGGTAGATGATAGGTGGTAGATGGTAGGTGGCAACTGGCAAGTGGCAGGCAGCAAACTGCAAATGGAAACTGCTCCAAAAGCCCAGGCACCGAAATCAACATCGATATTAGCATCATCGCATCCACCTGTTGGCTGCTTGCTGCATAGTTGATTTGCCAGCTGAATATTGAATGACGAATGTTGCATAATATGCACACATCCATGCATCCACAATTAATATGAGTATATTTCCATCTAAGTCATCACTCAAATCACACACACGCACACACACACACACACACTCAAATGAACTTCCCTTAGTAACTGTAACATTATATTACCTTGCATTCAGTTGAGCAACGAAATATAAAATGATAATTACCCAATATGTTTACGGTAAATTTAGCTTGGAATATAACATGATTAAAATTAATTGGTATGTATTACAATCTAACATAAATTCATATCACAATAGACAGATAGATATCGATGATAATTATGCTTTATCCACTTCCAGCATACTATTACACTAAATGTTAATAAGGCATAATATTGTTATACATAGGTCATCATACATCTGTGCTCCTGTTCGAATGCAACACCATTGTCCCAACATCATAATTATCTTGTCTTAATACCAGACAACACAGCAAGGCAATCCAGAAAATCCAACGGGTTTCACTTCCTATTGAAGTCCACATCAAAACTGCTTTTAACATTCAAAGTCGTGTTCCAGGCTATTGCTACACTGGGAACATTGGTGCAGACATGTATTTTATACAATAATAATATCTTTGAAGACTCCTTGCTGGTGCGAAATTCCATAATCAGAATAACTTTCAAAAATCCTAAGGTATAATATAACTTTCTACCCGGATTCAGGCAGTGGAGTAGCTCTTAGTAACGAGCCACCTCGGCACTATCTAATGAATGGAGCTGTGCAACTGTATATGACAGAAGACATGACAGAAGACATGACAGAAGGTAGTATCTCCATAAGGTATATATATGTATATACTTGATCAGCTTCAGCAGCCGAATCGGCATTTGTTCCTCATTTTGAGCAAGCGGATCTTGGAATTTAAGTATATCTCATCTAGATTCATAAATAATATAATTGATAAAATATCAGTTACCTATTTTATTATTATCAAGTCAAGTAATTACGTATCTGCAACTACAGCACATTCGGATTCAATGAAAATATCAGGTAAGTCGAGTTCGCACTCAGTTAATTGAATGATTCATGCCACATTTCAGGCTCGTGTAGGGTTTTGTGTCACATCGAGTGCGAGGCCACTTAATAATAACGGAAAGCCAAATTAGACAAAGATCAGATGCCACATACACCTCTGTGTGTGTGTGTGTGTGTGTGTGTGTGAGTGTGTGTGTCATTGAGTGTCTTTGAGTGGCTCGACAAGCAGAAAAGGTGGGGAAAATAAATAAAATAATAAAAATGTACAAGTAAATGACGCACATGACAAACGCACAGGCACACTTACACACACACACACACACACACACACTGGGGCAAGGGACACGGTTTATAAAGATGCCCACCTTGAGCAACGCGCACTTGGCACATTTATCTCATCTTCTTCTTGATGGGAGATGGAAGGTGGGGGTAGTAAATATAGGCAGCTAAAAGCCAACGGCGTATGACAATTGCAGCGCATATCCGCTTCCGGTTTACCCCCGCACAGGCAGACAAAAGAAGGCCACATCAATTTGGACGCGTGCACATTTATCCTAATCATACAGACACACATACACACACACACACACACACGCACAGGGGATGGGGGGCGTTTATTTATGTGCCTGCCTTCTTTTGACGTTCTTTTATTATTTTAGTCGCCGGCATCTAAAATACACGCACACACACACACACACACGAACACCCAGTCGCACAGTGGTGCCTCAGGCAGAGAAGCGTTGCGAAAATCAAAATTTTTATGAAATCATTTTGTAAAATTAATAAATAAAACAAATTCAAAGTTGGCCTTTTTTTGCCTGCAAATTTTGAGAACAAAAATACCATCGAGCTGGAATTTTGAGGGTCAAGCAAATTTGTTTCCAAATTTGAAGCAGAATTTTTCTGAAAGTTTTAAATTCTTAAAAGCAACAAAAAAGAAAAACAGAAATATTTATATATATATTTATATGTCCATATGCTCGGATAATTCTTATAGAATTTGTAAAATGTACATTTGGTAAGGTATGCTTGTTGCAGGATGCTTCAAGCTCAACAATCTGCTTAAGCATTCGTTTTAAGGCCGAGGAAATTCGGTATTAAATGGATAATGATTTTTTTCCACATAAATAATCAAATGGTCCCATTGTACGGCGTTCCCGCACGCATCCGCTGCTCACTTTTGTCGCAATTTAGCTAAAAGCGTCGTCTAAGAGGAAGTCCTTTTTATGTTCCTTACTGCCAAGAGGTGGGGGGATGGGGGAGGTGGAGGTGGAGGTGTGCTGCTGTTACTTCTACAGCTTCTTGTGCGTGCGTGGTATGTGTGTGTTTGGTTGTGTGTGCAACATTCTCTTATAGAAATGAGATGCACAACAGAACAAGGTCCATTCCACACTCCACTGACAGGACCATGTCCTTGTAACACCCCTAAACCAACCAACCCACCCCGCACACCATCCACCCACAACCGCCTCCCTTGGCTTTTAGCTTCTTTGAGCGGTTTTCTAGCGCTTCGTTTTAGTGGATATGAGCGAAATTTTGCCCAGGCAGCTGCTGTCAGGCATCTGTGTACCTTCAACTTAATAATCACCTAATCAGCATTGCCTCGATGCCAAAGCAAACCTGATTTCGATAACTGAATGCTCAACAATGAAACGTTGCGCTTATGATTTTCAGTTAATATTAATCATTGTAAATATTTAATAGACGAACGAACGTGCTAACCTTGACATTAAAAAAAAATCAAGAAATACACAAATACTTTAAGCAGTCAACTAAAACTGAAGACGCAATGCTAAGGAATGAATTTTACTGTGTGTACGAGTGTGTGTGTGTCCCGTGTGCGTGTGCGTGTGTGTGTGTGTGTGTGTCAACGCGCATTTGACACATGTCGCCACGATGTTGGCAAGGACAAAGGACAACTGTTGCTGGTAGCTGCTAGCTGCTGGCTGCTGGCTGCTGGCATTTGCTGGTGTTCGTGTCTCGGTTGTGGCGGCCGGAAATGGCCTCAATGTCAACGTCGACGCCAAAATTGTTGGCAGACACATGTCTGCATGCGTATGTGTGTGTATCTACATGTGAGTTTATCTGTGTCTGTGTGTGTGTCTGTGTGTGTGTGTGTGCGTGGTTCGACATGTGCGTATGTGGTTGCCAGCAGCACGTTTATGTCTATGGCCGCTGACTGTTGCTTCACGTGCTCGTTTACAGTCATTTATCATAAAAATATTTTGTACTCGCATTTTTATAAACTGTTTTGTTTCACACCCACATCCACACTCACACTCACAAACACTCACACGCACACAAACAGACACAGCCACCCACACACGACGAAGCGACATTTTTATGAAGCTAATTTGATGTTGTCATTCTTCATTTCTCATTTTTGTTACGCCATTTTCATTTTTACAGCTCTCTGCTCCACAGCAGCTCCAACTCACCCGACCCATCCCTTCCCATTCCATCCCAACCGAAACGAAACGAAAATGAAATTCCAGAGTCAAGCCAAAGTCGAAACTTGTACCACGATGCATAGATATGTATGTATAAAAGAGGCAGGGACCATAAAGCGACACCCAACGACTGTAACCCAACGAGTGCCGCTTCTTGGTTCTTCGCAACTCTCAATGCTAGCCAAGTTTTTAAGCAGACATTCCTTTTAAAAGAGGGCGAACGTGTATCAGATAGCCCGCAACATCACTGGGGGGCAACACTGGGGGTGCGTGCAACACTGCGATGGCCAAATTGCATTTACTTGTCGCACTCCGGGTGAGCAAAGTACTGATTTTGATGAGCAGCTTTATTTGTGAGCGTAAAAAGAGGGAATAACGCAAATACTTTTGTACAGCTGGTTCTTTGGTGTCTGTCGCCATCAGTGATCGATTTCTTCTTCATTTTAGAAAACAATCTCTATGAAATTATGATTTTATTGCTATCGTTTATTTATAAATATCTATTTATGAATTAGAAACGAGGGCAGTTATCGATCGAATGAACTCATATTGCTTATATTCAATTTTAAGTTATAGTCTTTGAGTTCAACGTATTCTAATAGGCTTGATCGATTTGACAGTTGATGCTGATTAAGAATATATGTATATAACTTTTAAGGTGGGAGATGCTTTCACATATTTTTTGTAACACTTATTATTATTGCCCACTGACCCAGTCTTCAGGTCAGGGCTTTCGTCGAAAAAAGTGACTTGGTCAGTTCCAATTTGGCATTAGTTTTTGCTCAAAATATGGAGTTTTCGAGAAAATGCATTTGCTACAGTTTTTTTTCCTACGCATGTAGGTCAGAAGAAAAGCCGCACAGCATTATCGTTTGGCTATTGAGGCCATAACTTTCTATGGGTTAGCCAAGCAGTTGAGTCTTGTGTTTGGTTATCCTTTTTGTTTTTGGTATAAAACTTTGAGGGGAAACTTATTAATAGTCTTATGATAAGCTGTTGTCAAAAAATTCGCCTAGCGAGAGCAATGCCACGCCCCCAGCTGCAGTTTACCCCATCCAAGTCATACTCGGACTTCCTGGCATCCACCTCACCACTTTGTAGTTCATCTCGTGTTCGGTTGACTTTCGACATTGGCTTCGGCTTTGGCTTTTGGTTATGGCTTTGGCTCAGGCTAATGCTGAGGCTAAAACTGACAAGGTCTACGGGTGGGGGACTGCGAGGGGGAGGAAAAGAGGTATTGGGCGCACATTGTCCTGGCTGCTTCCTGATGTCTGCTGCTGCCTTTGTTATTCGTTTAATTAGATTTCTCAAGTAAACCACAAACCAACCGCACATTTTCTCAAGCAGCCCTGTACTGTCGGCCTCTGAGGTACCGCGGCTTGGGCAGCGGGTGGGGGTAGCAAGTAAATGGGGCAAGTCAGGCAGCGGCTTTTCAAGAATGTTTTCGCTTAACTTCAATGCAGGCTGCAATTTCTGAACTGTTGCTCCACACAAACCGCACGGAGAGCCCTGGCCATTTTCCTATTCGCAACTTACCGCTGAAAGGCTATTTTTCAAAGGACGGGATAACGCAAAGCACCGGACAGGGCATTCCCAACTCTACACACACACACACACACAAACAAACAAACACACACACACACACACACACACACACACACGTACCTTTGTATGTTTTATTGTAACTTTCCATTTGTGCACTTTAATTTGCGGTGGGGCAACTCACAGCTTTGCCACCCAACCGCATCAAAGCTGTGTACCCCGGACTGCTCTAGCACTAAGCAATGCGGCAGCCAGGCACCAGCTAACCAGTGCGACACGCAAGCCACTCCACTGCAACACTGCAACACTGCACCCCATCCCCTTCAGACACCACACCATCAAAAAGTTGGGCTGCATCTTGTTGATTTTTCATTCGCTACACGCTGAAATTGTCACGCTAATAAGCCCAAACAAAACTCAATTAACAATTCCCTAAACGAAAGATAATAACTACAAGTAATACCCTTACTATTACTACAACCACTCTGCTATTACACGTCTTGCTGCCACGCCCACTTTGCCAACACAAGACGGTTTTAAGGCCACAGGCAAAAACAGCATATTATGCAAATTGCATAAGACTAAGATGCATGAATACAAGGATACACACACACACACATGTGAGTGTGTGTGTGCCCCAACTAGAAAATGGGCCAGAATGGAATGCAGTTTTAGATGCACATCGAAAATGTAAATGCTTTCTACACATCCCCTTTGCTTACAATAGCTAACAATTATTGTTATTAAAATTGATGTGTAATATTCACATTAAATAAATGTATACCTTTGTCTCCCTGATCTATATATATATATATAAATACATTTATATTTTATGCTAACTCCAGCAAGGACTGCATTAACTGGTTAAGCCCTGTTAAGTCCAAATAAAAGGGCATACAGAAATATAATTGCTTGGTGCAGAAAATTACATTTGCTCTAATAAAAAGGTTTCCAATTTCATGAAATTTTTTATGAATATCTATGATCAAACTGTATATCCTTGCAGAAGGACGTATTAAATGAGACATAATAAAAGTATATATAATCTTGACCAGCTCACCATCCGAGTGTACAATTTAAAGGCTAACTTGATGAATCCTGGAATATATGCGTATATTTATTGCAGGCGTATAGCTTTTATGGGAACAATTTATACACATATTTTGATTTCAGCCGATGGACTCAGGTCTTCTAGAGTACGTAACCATCGTTGTACCTAAGATAGGCTATTTCCTTTGTTAACTTTTATGAATGAACTTAAGCTAACAGATAAATGACTGAAAACTAAAATGTATTTTACATTTTAAAAATCATCCACTTTTTACTTTATTTTTCTTTTAGAATTTTACAAAAGTTCCATTGCAAGGCGGAAATCTCCTCTCTCAAAGTTACCATCCAAGTCGAAGTAAACATCAGCTCCAAATACTCTTTCTCTCACGCAAGAGCTGCAAATAAGGGCTTTGTTGTCACCGGCTCGTGACTTTATCGTCTTTGTTCAGTTGCGTTTTTTTAGCCAGGCCAAAACCACCTTGAATTGGGTCGTGGGTTTTTGGGACTTTATTGAATTGTCCCTGGCCTGTGTCAGCCCCCTTATTATGTGTGTGTGAGTGTGTGTGGAAGTGTGTGTTCTGTGTGTGTGTCTGTGTGTGTGTCTGTGTGTGTGTTCCACCAGCCATCTTCTTTTACATCTTCCGTTTTCTTTGTATTCTTTTGCTGTTGTTGTAATTTTTCGGCGTCTGCTTTAGTTTGCTTTAGTCATTAATCTTCTTTGACGCGCTTAAATCACATGAATAACAAATTAGCTGGCATATTAGTACCAATCCCAAACCCCCTCCCCCCCCCCCCCCCCCCCCCCCCCCACACCATCCAGAAAGTGTCCCAAAACAGTCAACTAACCCTCAACTGGCACCTTTGGACCATCCACGAACACATTTCGTTCAAGGGAAGTGGCAACGATGTCAAATGTTAAAAAAAAAAAATTTAATAACAAAAGCAGCGCTCAGTATCACAGGCGGCCCTTTGGTACACACACACACACACACACACAGAGAGAGAGAGAAAGAGACAGCTATAGCCACTGCTCCCCTTCGCACCCACCCAGCGTCGCAGAAAGCCACCTCATTTAGCTCATTGTCGTTTGCTATTTTGCATAATTCATTGGCTTGTCTAACGGCGCGTATGCTTTATTTTCCACACCCATCCACTTCTGCCGCCTTGGTCCCCACTTCTCTCCTCGTCTCTACTTTGTGCGTATCTCTCTTTTTGTGTGCGCTGTCAGTTTGCTAATTAGCAGCCTCGCGGCTCACACAGTTAAACTCGCCTTTCATGTGCATATTTATTATGCTTTTTTTCTTCGTAATGCAATTTAATTACTTTATATCCAACCTCAATTAGAGCGAACGAAGAGATATGACAGCTCTGTGTTACTTTTCGCTTTATTTCTTGTGACATGTCATAGTCCTTCCTGATAAATTGAATGCATTTTTAATCATATGCGTTTTCATATTCAATTGCAGCAGCCATCAGCCCCGCCTTCACCCACTCCCTACTCTACCCTCTGCCTAACCCACTGAATACTTTTGACCAGCTTCTACTCGACTTATAGCCTTATAAAGCGTTTCAGCATTTGCACATTAATACATTACAAACAAGTAAGAATGCTGCAGTCGAGTGAGCCCGACTACGATATACCCAACACACAGCTGTTAAACATATTCTACTTTTATTGACAAACTTTCCTTTGAAAACTTTGCACACTCAAACCAAAGCAGGACTGAAATTGTTCTCATTTTCACTTATGGCAAGCACAGGCAAGGATCGAAGGCGCCGCATAATTCTTTATTCCCAATCCCGAACTGACCCGAACTGGCTTGTGACAAACTCGTGCATATACATACTTCTGTATATATTGGAAAATCTATTATCAGTTTTGAGGTCTCCAGCTCTTATAGTCTTTGAAATCAGCATGGTCATACGGATCGGACGGACAGACGGACATGGCTAGATTTACTTAGCAGTTGATCCTGAACGAGAATATATATGTATATTAAATGGGGTCAGAGATGCGTTCTCCTGCACAAAACCACTATACCCTTTTACTCATTATCCATGGGATCAGAGTATTAAAAGAAAAAAGAAATTTTAATGCTTTTAAGTCCCTTTTCCATTTTCACTTAAGCGGCTTGGCCTAATTACAATAATCTCCATTATGTGAATTTCCAATAATATATATACAATATAAAAAAATTGTAGCTGCATTTCATATGCATGATTCAGGCATAATTTTTAATTTGATGTGAAAAGTATTTGCAACAAGCATGTTTAACGCACAATAAAGCTTTGATTCTTATTTTAACTCCCAATCCAATTAGTCCTTTTATCTCTGCTAATCGCAAAAACTAAAATAATTAGCAATATGATTTATGTAAACATATGCATATATATGCATAATAAATGTTATAGTATTGTACAAATAATGTAATTAAGACCATGACGTGTTTTATGCAGAATCAACTAGCTATAATCCGAGGATATGCACTCAAACACTTGATCAGTGGATCAACCATATGTCAATGTATATTAATTGCCAATTAGAATCCTCAGCCTTTCATATTGTAAGCTTAATTCCATTCGGAAATCGACGGATATATACAAAATGTTATAGCTCTAGCTTTTGTAGCCTCTGAGAGACGGACGGACAGACGGCCATGGCTATATCGAATCGACTTTTGATCGTGATCAAGAATATATATACCTTATGGGGTCGGAGATGCCTCACAAAAACATTCTATCAATTTAAACAAAAACAAGAGAGAACCTTGCAGTGTGGCGTAACCGACTGCGAAATACCTACCTATTGTAGGTGATACCAGCTGATAACTGGCGACTGGAGACTTTTAGTAAGCTACCTTCCAAATTTGGTAAGTATAGCTCTTAAATTGCTGAAGATATAGGCATTTATCGTTTCGAGAGTGGAAAAGGGCGTAATCATAGAACTTCTTTTCAGGATTTTTGAAGGATCTTTTCTAATTTGGTACTCTAGCCTTCAAATTGTGTGAGATACATGCTTTTCTCGATTTACACTAATAGGTGTATGGGTTTGGGGAGGCGGAGTGGGCGTGGCCATCCAAAATTTGGTGACCATCAAAACTTGGCGACCTTACCCAAAAAATGGTGGAAGATATGCGCATTTCAGATGTGTACGACGGATGTGGACGTGGTCTGAAGATGTATATGTCGTTCCATGAAGGAGGTTACCAGTAAGTTAGCTTCCAAGTTTAATGACTCTATCTTTAAAATTGTGGGAGACATGCGGATTTATCGATTTACACCTTCGGAAATATCGGTTATCGGATACCTTTGGTATCAAAATATATAAACACAAATATTTACCGATTTCAATTTTATAAAGTATAAAATACTAAAAAAAATGCGCATCTAGTAAAAAAAAAAGTATTTCGTTAGGCTTATTAATAATTTCTAGAAGCCAACAAAATTTGGTTTTCAACCCAATTTGAATTTTCAAAATTTTAAGTTACATTTTTTCCTGAGTGTATCGAGAGCTGAATTGTTTAGAAAGAACTGTCTTACTTAAGTTTTCGCAAGTTCTGCTTGCGCAGTAGATAAAAGTTATATCTTCAATCTGCCGGAGGTCTGGAACATATGTGTGAATCTTGCTACCTTTATGGCTTCCACAAACGAGGAACGAGAGTAGGATTCGCCTCCAGACTCATACGATATGACGCAACATACATAAGTTGCAGTTAACTTGGCCAGGGAAGGTGTGGTGGGGCATGATATGGTTACCACAATGCGGCCAACGGGGCAGCCATAAAGCAGCGCAACTGTTGCACGGCTCCAGAAGCTCTCCGACAGCCACTTGGAAGCTGGCAGTAGTTGCGGCCAACTAGGCGACTGGCCATGCCCCAGCATATCTGGCAACCGAGCCTGTTGCCACATAAACAGCACATTTTATTAGATTACACATACGCCGGCAACGCCGCCACGTCTGTCGCGCCTGTAAGACAAAAGTTGCTCCGACTTTGACTCCAGTTACAGATTCAGCCTCAACTCAGTGCCTGCAGATGCTGCGGGCAAAGTGCAAAATTTTTATGACTCCCAGTGGATCTTTTGATACGTTTTTTATGAGACGCGCGCGTGCTGTAAGCGGCAAATTCGTTGGCGATTCTCCATCTTGCTGCCTCACCCTGCCTCCACCCATCTGCACCATGTTTTGTTCTAGGCTCGTCTGCCTTATCGCACAGTTGAGCATTCGCTTGATGCGCTTTAATAGAAAAATATGCCACTGTCGTTTGCTTTTATTGCAGTCAGTGGGGCACGCAGCATCACGCAGGCATCTACTCAACTCTCCTAAACTCGACTCAGCGGCAACCCTTTGTTGGAGCCACCCTTGTGACAATCAAAAAAAAAAAAATTATAATAATAATAATAAAAATAAAAAAATATAATAATCCGTTTCTACAAAAAAAAAAAAAAACTCAAGCTTTGAATATATATTTATCTGGGAATTGATGATAGCCATTTCTGAATAGATCGAAAGAAAAAAAATTAATGAGATACTTATGTTTGTTTTTTTTTTTTTTTTGAGTGGAATGCCAGACTGTAAGATTTGTCTTAGATTTAACGATAGAACGGCGAAGCCTATCTATAAGTATATATTTATCTAAGAGCTCCATAGCTGGATGGGTACTTATACAGTTATCTCCCCATCCTTATGTCATACCTAATATAAATAGAGAGAATATATTTGTAGGTCATCCTTAGCTCTTAACGCTAATTAAGATAGTATCATCTGCATCTTGGGTAGATTCCTTGTATCAAATATGTATTATAATTCAAAGACATGCAAAAGCTTCAACGTTGCTCGAATTTTGAAATTGTGACAAAAATTTTGTTAATCTACATTAAACTACTGACTATCTTTTTCTTCTAAACATGACGTTTCCATTAACTTCTGTACTAAAACACATTAAATCTTTGAAGTCCTGATGATATCCTTGTTTTTTTTTTGACGTTAAAACTATCCCCTGTTAAACATACAAAATTACAAATTAATCGATTTCAAATGGTATATTCAAACAAATATCGGACTGAACTTTAGAAAGTCGTCTAAAGGTGAAAACCGAGCTGGAAACTAAACAACTTCTTGGATCTTTAGAGATAATTTATTATAATTTATTATTGTTAATATATTTATATATATATATTTAAAATTCTGCATCAATCACTGAAAATATAAATGCGAGAAATTCACATTTTAAACTTTTTCTGAAGAAATTCAAATTCGAACTGCAACATATTCGCCACAAATGATCAGATTTCCGAATTATTTTTATTAATTCTGAATTAACTCTCGACTCTCTGGAAAAATTCCATATAAATTGAAATTCTGTACTGGCACATTAATTTGCCATACTCAGGGTATTTGTACCTATTCTTTATGGCCTTTGCAAACAGATTTCTTCACTTCTAGCTCCACAGCAGACAGGCGACATTCATTCCCATCCCGTTTGCATAAACTTTTGGAACAGACGACCACCTCGACCAGCCCCGCTCGCTTAACCAAGTTGTGGATCCTGAGCAGCTAGCTAACGAACTAACTAACTAACTAGCTATGAATCTAGCACATGAAGCATTCCTCTTTAAAACTTCTCAAAGTTTAGCACAAGCCAAGTGCCACATACACATACACCCACATACACACACACACGCAAACCCTCCTTTGCCCCTAAAACCCTTAGCTCCAAGTGCCTTTTCCCTTTTTTTTCTGCTATCCGCAATCCTCGACAGAACATACTTTTCGGGCATGGCAAGTGGCAGCGCTGATTTACTTGGCAATTACAGCCAGTTGAGTGGCTGCTTGACGGACGGCTTAGACTGGCGGTGCGGTGGAGCGATGGGGCAGCGGGGCACTGGCGCTGCGGTGCTGCGGTGCTGCGGGTGCGTGCCTACGCTTACAGATGGAGAGATTCAGCCATGTGGGCGTGTCGCTCGTTCAATGCAATGAACTAGAAAGCTGTCTGATTAGCGTGGCGCTTGGCATAAAGTTAGCACAAACAGGCAGCAGGCACAGCAAAAGTTACCACACACACCCACACACTCGGATTTATTGAAGCCACTGTCCGCGTCAATAATTTGCATGGGTGGTGCTGGTGCCAGTGGGGGATGCCTCCAAGGTGTGCGAGTATTGGGCACAGAGGGGTTAAGTCAGAGTCATTGTCAACGGCGGGAATAAACTCAGCTCCGAACAACTCACCCAACCTGAGTCCAAGTGTCAATGGCCGCCTACCTGTATATGTATGTGTATGTATGTTTGTGTGTGTGTGCGTGTGTGTGTGTGTGTGTCTGTGTGTGTGTGTGTGTGCGTGTGTCTGTGTGTGTGTCTGTGTGTGTGCGTGTTTGTAAGGGAGAGTGTTAAAGCGTGTTAGCGAAACTTTCCACTACATTTTTGCAAGAATTTTTTTATATTTTTTTGTTGCATTTGCACTGCAAGTTTCATGACACAAACACAACGACGCCGGCGTCGGCAGCGACTGCGACGGCGACGGCGACTGCGACAGCGGCAACAACAACGACAACGCTAACGCAAGCAGAGTGACAATAAATTGTTAAGTGTAAAAAGTTTATAGCATTTGAGTGAGTAAATGATGGCATCCGACTGGAGCAACTGGCAACTGAGCTTGTCAGAAGTTCAAACGAGATTTCGTGTGCTGTTTTTGCTGTTGCAGCTTATAAAGCGACAGCAGCAACGCATGCCCCGCAACATATTTTGTGGCACTACTTTAAAGCGGCAACAACGACAATGCTGCAACAACTACTTATGAGCTTTGAGTTGGATTTTTTTTCTTTTTCTTCTTTTTAACATGAAAGTCGTTTCAAGTTTGAGTTCAGCTCAAAGCGCTGCGCACAGCCGATCAAAGAAAGAAGCCCTAAAGGTGCAGCAACAACAAGAGCAACATATGCATGCACTCAGAAAAAACTCGACTTAAGATTAAGAAAAACGTGAATGCATTTCTAAATAGGAAATTTGCGTCTTTCAAAAATCGAAGGCTTTAATTTACTTACTTCAAGTTACATTTTATATGAACCAGAAATTAGACACATTGTATTTCCCAAAGCTGCCTCTTTCTAAAATATTAGGTCTGACCTTCCTCATTCCAAGGTCGATTCTTTTATTACATAGATGTTACAGCCGAGATTTTAATTTTCTTACTCCAAGCTATTATATTAAATCCTTTAAATTAGCAAAAATGTTTGTTCCATAAAGTCTTTTATGTGAACCATAACATCATATTTGTAAACGGGTCTAAAAATCTAGTGCAAAACTAGCCAAACAATAACTTTTTAACGAGAAATTTGCCAATAACACTAAAAAATGTTTAACAGCTGGGCTTAGGGTAAGTTTTGTCAAAGATTTTATAAAAATAGAAAATATTTGTGAAAAAATAGAAAGAAAAACCCGCATATGTAGTTTTCGGATGGTCGATTTAGTGTAAGTGTTTCTAATTATAGGAAATATTTGTTGGTTATGTAGAAATTATTTCTAGAGACCAGAAAATCATTTTAGTTTTAAGGACGATTTTTATTAGGGTTTCTTCTGAGTATGATCAAGATTAAAGCCGCACAGACATTCTGTGTGAAGCGAACAAATTTATAATTTAAGTTTGTTTTTAAAATTATATTGCCCAAACAACAAAACATGTTCTTGTCGCGAGTGCTCGATTAGCTGATACTCTGTGCTCATCTCATAATTTTCATTGATTCGATATTTTAAAAGCAAATGTATTGTGATAATATACCAACTTGGGTCCCTATATTTCTAATCGTATTATATATAAGAAACAAAACATTAGCTTGAGATTTGGCATACCAAAAATGAGATCTGCAGCTGCTCCGAAATAAATTGAGGGGAATCTGATGTTATAATTCTGTGTAAGCCTATTTTTAATAGGTTTAATCTAATACCATTCACAACCTAATGTTATTTATAAGTATCTTGTCCAAAATAGAATATTGCCCCATGGACAATCTTAAATTCGCTTTCGAAATGCTTACCACATGAACTGTTTGGTTTTGGTTCAGATGTCAGTCGAGCATATTTTCAAGATGATTTTTAATGAAATCATTAAATACAATCTAAGAAAGGACAGATTTTGGCTTTTTGCCTATCGATAATGTTATCGATCGCTAGCAGCAGGAAGCAGCACAACGCGAACAGAATAGGTAAAAGCAAAAGCAAATGCACTGATAACAGTGCACAGTGCGTAATGAGAAGAAGACAAAGATACTGTTTATGGCAGCAGACGGACGACTCGTCTCCTCTGTAATCAGCATGCAAATAGACGAAGCATTTGTTGTCGTGTTTGTTGTTGTCGCTGAGCTTTTATCTGTTTGCACTCATCAAATTTCACTCATTGCCACCGCAAAAGGCAGCTCTGATGCCATTGCAGCGGCAGCGGCGGCGGCGGCGTCAACGTCAGCGTCAATGGCCGCCACAGTTAGCGACATTTGCCGTTAGGTGCCGTCAGTCGCACAGTCTTTCAGCGTCAGTTGTGTTTTGTCAGCGCGTTCGTCACGAAGCCAAAGCGACGCCGCAGCGCCAGAAAGGAAAATAAAAACAAAACGCAAACAACAATAACAACTACTACAACAACAACAACGACAATAGGCAAATAGAAATTACGAAAAGTGCCTGACTCAAAGTGAATACTCGATTTGGCTTTGTTCTCTATTTTTTTATTTTTTTTTGGTTTTTGTTGTGTTAGCGTCTAGTGTCTAGTGTCTAGTGTGTGTGTGTGTGTGTGTGTGTGTGTGTGTGTGTTGGTGTGTGTGCCTATTGCATGAGCCAACTGACAAGATGGGCCAAGAGGATCAGGAGCTGTTGATACGCGGCAGCAGCAAGCATCCCTCTACCGAGCAGTTGCACAATGTAAGTAATCAAAAGCAATAGCAGCACAAAGAAAATGTTACATGCTTCTACGCGACAGCTGCGTGTGAACTAACAGCTACTTTAGACCGTTCCACATACGCGCCACAAGCACCCCCCACCCCCACATCCCGCACTCACAGTATAAACCGCAAGCCGACGCATTGCATCAGCCATAAACAAGAATCTATGGAATCTATAGAAACTATGACACAGACTACCTAAGAGCGAAAGAGAGGGGGAGATAAGTAAGAACGCATTATGTTAAACAAATGTTGCAACACATGTAATTGGAGGCATGCATAATAAGTGTGTATAGAAATGCATTCACATAGCAACAACAATTTAACAATCAACGTTCTGTACTCGTCTATTCTCGATGACCTTGATTTTCATTTGTGCTGGCATCCCCCACACACCCAATTGTTCGAATACATATGAACATATTTATGTATATACATATATATACATATATATAAACTATCATTGCGACTAATCTATATATCAATATCTGAATGCCAACCAAAAGTGCCGAATAACATGCTTATTTGACAATTGAAATATAAGCTACGGGTCTAAAGAATAATAGTACATTAAAGAAAAAAGGACAAGAGAGAACGTATGAGAATATATCCTAGACACGCCGACGATTGCATACTCTTGCAGAGCGGAGTTCATCTCCTGCCATCTAAATTTCACAATTAATTTAAAATTCCAACCGATGCCAATTTGCACCAAAATATTCAAAATAAAATAATACGCAGAATTAGTCACTACTGATCAAGAATACATATAGTTAGTTATAGAGTCGAAGACCAAATTATAATACCCTCTGCACTTTATAATTACTCTTTTGTTTTCCTTTCAATATATTTTATGAGAAATGTATTTTGCATCAGTTTTGCTTTGGTCGAATTCTCTCTCAGGAAATACCAAAGTGCTATTTAATTAAATAAAAAATATCAAAACTATCTAAAAGGCTTTTTTTGCTTTTAAGATATAAAGATTTAAGCAAGTTAAACTCACAGAATATTTAGATAAGTATGTATATTCTTAAACAAATACTTAAGCAGCAAACTAATAAAAAGTTTGCATTGATAACCTTTATTTACACATTTACACATCACGTTGTTTCAACTAGTCCAGTTTTGAATCCCTGACAGCTTGCATACTTAAGCACTGTTGGACTGCTTTCAGATAATGTTGCAACTACTATTGGATACACCTATGCTTTTGGCATATCAAGCAATGGATACAAATTGGTGCAGCGATGCATGCGAGTAGAGAAGAGAAACAACCAGTGCAAATATATAAAAAAAATATATATATATATATATATATATATATATATACAGAAGTGGGTGTCAGATAACACATCTTTATAGTTATTGCCATATCTCACAGCGTATTTGTATCTTACTACCTGAGTATCTGTAGCTGTATCTTTCGACGCGTATCTGGCAAGTGTTTGACACATGTTCTATGCTCGCCAACTGAGTACTTGTTGTCATCGCCTTGGCTTCTTTCTGTTTGCATTCTTTGTGTGTTTTTGTTTGCCTTTGTTTTTGTCTTTTATTGATATTGTTTAATCCACTCTTATCTGGGTTATTATTTGACTGGCCATTCAACTTATCTATATCAGCACCAGCATCTCTACTTGTCTCTGTATCTGTATCTGTATCTGTCTCCGAATCTTCGCCTTGGCAGCTCACGGTGCTGTCTGTCGAGTATCTCAATATCTTAGGCCCGTCTATGTTGATTCTAGCCTTATAGGCTTTTGGCCCAGTCATGCAATCAGAATGAAGAAGAAGAAGGGCGTACAGCACTTTTCGTGTTCTTATTTGCAGAGAGAACGGCTCTGATATAGTTTTATTTCTATCCATATTATATTCAACTGCATTGCATTTACATAATAAAATTGAAATTGATTTTGGTTTTCTTTAACTTTTTCTTGGTAAAGTGCAGTAGAAAATTAATTCGATTAAATTAATTTTTCACACCTTATTTCCTTTGTAGATGTCTTCTTTTATCGCTGATAGTTCAAGTTCCATTAAAACTCAAATTTTGGACTAATGTTGAGCAAGTTCTTGCCAAACTTTAGCTGATTTTCCTTTCCAACAGAACGTCCATCTCCTTGAAAACGGATTTAAAAGTTTTTGGACCACGGCCTGCAAGACTAGGTAATCTTCGGTATGCTTCAAATAGTCCAAATAGTTCACATTTAAGGTCTCGGCGGAAATTAAACGAAATCTTTGGCGATAAGCAGTTTCCTGTATTTCTTGGAATTACGTCTTAGTATAAACCTTGGAGCACTTCCTGATCTTGGTTGTTTCGAGAAGTCCGCAAGTTTCCAATCAATATATAATTCAAGCTTTGCTCCTCGCATTTCCAGGAACACAAATTTCGTCATCTTTATCTACCTATATATATAAATATATGTATATATATATATGTATGAATGTATGTACGAGTACATACCGGTTGAGCCCATGGGTAGGGCTTCCAGAGACTGAAACCAGAGCTCACCGCCCACATTGTCCGTTGCGGTTGTTGTTTCCACTACAAACCTCCATCCCACCCACTCCAGCCCACTCTCAGCTCAGGCGGTCCAGCGCTGGCTTGCAGGGTTTCCATGCCTGGCGGCCCCGTCTCCGTGGGGAGAGTCGGAGGTGGGCGCTAATTGACGGCGTCGCGGCAGACTGATGGCCGCAATATGAAAAGCTTTCTGCGTTTCACCTAACGCAATCATAATAATTTGTATAAATAATCATCAAAATTAAGCAAAAGCTGCTGGCGATGCAAACAACATTGAGCTATTGTGTGTGTGTGTGTGTGTGAGGGTGTGTACCCACTCTCTCTGTCTCTGTGTCTGTGTCTGTGTCTGTCCCTGTTTTCCTCAGTCCCAAGAATCGGTCATTCATTCAATCCCGAAAATGTCGCCCTGGCTATTAATAATGCGGCTCGTTCAAGTCCTGTTTGCTGCTCTCTGCTGTTGCTGCCACTTCGTCTTTTACTTCTTCATCTTCTCGCTCGCTTCTTCTTCTTCTTCTTCTGGCTCCTCATCTTCTTCTGCTTCTTCTTATTCTTCTTCTTGCTGTTGTTGTTGTCCGTTGCATTTCAATTTGGCTCGAGAAATTGGAGGCGGCCACGTCGAGGTAAACGCGAAAAATTTAATATCCGTTACATGTGGCAGAAACTGTGGGTGGTGGATGGGTGGTATTTGGATGGTGCTTTAGGTTTGGTATGTGGTGCGATGTTGTACGCCACGGCACGGAATGCTGCACGGCCCCAGCAAAATTGTTTTCACAACAAATGAGGCCGAAAAATGTTATTAAAAAGTTTTTCCTGTATTTATTTGCTTATGTTGTGTTCACATTTTTGTTATTGTTGCTGCTGCTGCTGCTGCTGCTGCTGCTGCTGCTGTTGTTGTTGTTGTTGTTATTTTCATTTTCTTTGGCGTTGCTTAAGTGTGTGTTGCTATAAAATCTTGTTATCTGCACTCCTCTCGGACGCTCCCGAGCTTGAGTTCAGTTTGACCCGCGGTCTGTATTTCACATTTCATATTTATTTAATTTTTCGTACTTTCTACTTTGGGCCTTGTTGAATCACTTTTTTAGCTGCTGTGGCAACGCTTTTGGCCGCAGCCAGCAGGCATATCTGTTTTGACCGCCAGATGTCGCTAGTCGCAACATTGTTTGTAATTACCTGAAGTAAGCACAGTTTGAGCATGGAAACTAAGTATTTGAATGCTGTTAATGATTACTAATGTAATACAGCAGCGGATGTAAATATAAATTCGTCAACTCACTGAACTTAAGTCTTAAGTCTTCAATAAAGTTTGTTGCCAACTTATTTTTCAATTTAAAGAACTTCTGATGGCTATGTGTAGATGTGGATGTTATTAATTAGGCTTAAATGCCTATGACTATGCACATATAAACTACTTATTAATGGCATTCTGCAGGAATGAGCCATAATTTAATAATTAACAGTTTCAAGGCAATATTCTAGGTAAATTTAGTAAAATACTATGGAACTCGGACTAGAACTAAACGATTTCTTTTGTGACCAATAACAAGAAATCGAGCAAACAAGATCAACGCTGGAAAAACAAATGCGTAATGTATGCTAAGTAAATTACGCAATGCTCAATTGGTCAATCAATTGAAGCTGCTGGGACACTCAGACACTCAAAGGACACTCAGCGAAGCATTCAAAACTGATTCAGTGCACTCGAATAGAACATTTGGAAGGCAAACTTTGGCACTCATTCACTCACTTGCCACTCGGGGCAAGTCACCTTCAAATGGCAATAATGTTGCTAACAATGTCCCAAACTCAAACCCTCGCCGACCCGTAGAGCTCAATAATAAAAAAAAGAAACAAAAAACAAAAAACGCAATTCAAGCCCTCAATCTGAATCCGGGTGCGATTTGCATTTACGCCGGGCAATTGTCTTACGAAGTGGCAACATGGCCAGCCTTTCTATCCCTATCTCTATCTCTATCTCTACCACTAGCTGTTGCCCTCTCATTCTATCACTCTCTCAACGGCGAACAGCTTCGACACCGTCTGCGACTTATGGCCGCCCTAATTTGCACATTTTAAATGGTCGAGTCTCGGGTCTTTCAACTTGGCAGAGTTCGCCTCGTCCCTCGAAAAACTTGGGCAGTTTTTTATTTTGATGAAACTCAGGCAAAAGCATCGCCATCCCCCCGCCACGCCCCATTTTTATTTAGGAATTGGTCGTAAGTAGGCGTTGGGATTAGCACGCCGAAAGGATTTACGCGTCGTCGCCCTTTTTTATGGGCGCAAGTTTTTAGCTATTCGCGTTAAATTGAAAAGTTTTTCAACCTTTTTGCCCCGAACAACAACCCTGCCAAGCACAACACTCACATTCACACATTGGCAACTCTACATCTATCTCTAACCAACTGCCAACAGGGGGAACCCGCAACGGCGACATCAACGTCGATGGCGCCCACTTCGCAGAGCTGCATTAGCCAAAGCCTTGGCCAGGCCAAGAACTATGGCTCGTTCAGCAGATCCGATGACACACAGGTGCCGGAGACGCTCACCTATGCCTGGCACAATGTCGACATCTTTGGTGCAGTCCATCAGCCGGGATCCAATTGGCGCCAGCTTGTGAATCGCACCCGTGGACTCTTCTGCAACGAGCGACATATTCCTGCACCACGCAAGCATCTCCTTAAAAATGGTAATAAAAAAAAAAACAAAAAAAAACATTATTCTACTTTTCACTAAACACCACAACAACAAAAAATAATAATAAACGAAAGAAGCGAAAAAAACGCATAATTTCTTCCAAATTAAATTCGATTTGCTATATACTATTTTTCATAATATTTGTTTAAAATTTACATTCACGTTTTCAATCAAAATCTTTTTTGCGAAATGAATACACAAATAAAATTAAATTGCTTTATTTTCACACACCATTTTTGTTCATTGTTGAAACCAATTGAATTGTTTTGTTGCTTTGTTTTCATATCTGAATTTGATGTTTTCAATTTTTAAGCGATTAGCCAAAAGTATATTTTATGATCAATATTTAGCTATTTCTAAATCTGTATGCAAATACTATTTTAGCTATTTTGATTTACATAAAATTTGTGTCAAGCTATGTTTGTAACTACATCATAATACCCTCGTATTATCTACTGTTTTCCTTGGAATTGAAATCAAGCTATTCCTCTATCTGTACACCCATTTCCTGGTCTTCTCGTCCACAGTTTGCGGCGTGGCCTATCCGGGTGAACTGTTGGCTGTAATGGGCAGCTCCGGTGCCGGCAAGACGACCCTATTGAACGCATTAGCCTTTAGGTCGCCGCAGGGAGTTCAGGTGTCGCCGTCGAGCGTGCGATTGCTCAATGGCCAGCCGGTGGATGCCAAGGAGATGCAGGCACGGTGCGCCTATGTGCAACAGGATGATCTATTCATTGGCTCGCTAACGGCACGGGAGCATCTCATCTTCCAGGCGATGGTGCGCATGCCACGGCATTTGACCTTTCGCCAGCGGGTGGCGCGTGTCGATCAGGTCATCCAGGAGCTGTCGCTGAGCAAGTGCCAGCATACGATGATTGGTGTGCCTGGACGTGTCAAGGGGCTGTCTGGCGGTGAGCGGAAGCGTTTGGCCTTTGCCTCGGAGGCACTCACCGATCCGCTGCTGTTGATTTGCGATGAGCCCACATCGGGCCTTGACTCGTTTACCGCTCACAGCGTCGTCCAGGTGCTCAAAAAGCTGTCGGAGAAGGGCAAAACCGTTATACTGACCATACATCAGCCATCGTCGGAGCTGTTTGAGCTGTTCGACAAGATACTCCTCATCGCCGAGGGTCGTGTCGCATTCCTTGGCACACCAAGCGAGGCTGTCGATTTCTTCTCCTAGTAAGTACTTGCAAACTAATCACAATACGTATTGTAATTTAAACAGTCAAGTTGCTTGAATTTTCCGATTTAAAACCGGTTCAGTTTCATACAGCTTAAAAGGTAGAGAGCGTATTTCTGTAGGTGTCAAAATTGATGTCTATCCTCAAAAAACGGAGTACCTTATTATTTTAGATAGTTGTAAGATCACAACAACCAAAAAGTTCTACTGAAATGCTGTCTATTGTCTATAAGGGGGAAAATACTTTCTACTTTCTTCACTTGTGTTTTTAATATAAATGTACATTTTAAGAACTCCTGTATACATAAATTGATCATAATTTGTAAATTGAATCAGTTTATTCTTTTCGATCATAGAAAAAGTTTCGTTGAATCATTTTCAAAGAAGGAAAAACGATAAATGCCGCGATCCCTTCCTCTTTGTTCTATCCATTGATTGAACTCAATTCGTTCCCCACAGTGTTGGCGCCCAGTGTCCGACCAACTACAATCCGGCCGACTTCTATGTGCAGGTGCTGGCCATTGTGCCAGGCCGGGAGCTGGAGTCGCGTGAGCGAATTGCCAAGATTTGCGATAACTTCGCCATTAGCAAGGTGGCTCGGGATATGGAGCAGCTGTTGGCTGCCAAGGCCAAAACGCAGCCGTTGGAACAGCCCGAGAATGGATATACATACAAGGCAACATGGTTTATGCAATTCCGTGCCGTACTCTGGCGCTCCTGGCTCTCCGTGCTGAAGGAGCCACTGCTCGTGAAAGTGCGACTCATACAAACAACGGTGAGATGCACACAAGTCCCCACCTCACCATGCTACCACCTTACTCTCTCTCTCTCTCTCTCTCTCTCTCTCTCTGTCTCTCTCTCTCTCTCTCTCTCTCTCTCTCTTTCTGTCTCCTTGTTTTTTGCTAATGTTTCACACCCTATTTTTAGATGGTAGCCGTGCTAATTGGGCTGATCTTTCTGGGCCAGCAACTAACGCAGGTGGGCGTGATGAACATCAACGGAGCCATCTTTCTCTTCCTGACAAACATGACCTTTCAGAATGTGTTTGCCACCATCAATGTAAGCATTCCCTTTTGTATGCACATACGTATGTGTATATCGCCATTGAACTTTTCGATAATTTAGTTACAGCATTGACAGTCATAATTAAATATATGTATTTATTGATTAAAAAAGAAAGAAACGTTTTTATCTGAGAGAAAACTCCCAAAATATATATGTTCATGTTATATTGATCTAAAAGTTTTAGTTGAAATATTAAATGAATTATTTTCATTAATTATGTGTGTTTATCGAACTATCGAAGTATCTGTTTAACGGTTTAATTTTGGCTTTTACTGTCTCTTTCAGGTGTTTACGTCGGAGCTGCCCGTGTTTATGAGAGAGTCGCGAAGTCGCCTTTATCGATGTGACACCTACTTTCTGGGCAAGACTATAGCTGAGTTGCCGTTGTTTTTAACCGTGCCGCTCGTGTTCACAGCGATTGCGTATCCGATGATTGGTCTGCGGGCGGGTGCGCTGCACTTTTTCAACTGCCTGGCGCTGGTCACACTAGTGGCCAATGTGTCCACCTCGTTTGGCTATTTGATATCCTGTGCCAGTTCCTCGACATCGATGGCGCTCTCGGTGGGTCCGCCTGTTATCATTCCATTTCTGCTTTTCGGTGGATTCTTCCTCAACTCAGGTTCGGTGCCCATCTATCTGAAATGGTTGTCTTATCTGTCCTGGTTCCGTTACGCCAACGAGGGCCTGCTAATCAATCAATGGGCCGATGTGGAGGCCGGCGAGATTAGCTGCACCTCCTCAAACACAACGTGTCCCAGCTCCGGCAAGGTTATACTGGAAACGCTAAACTTCTCGGCCGCAGATCTGCCGCTCGACTATGTCGGATTGGCCCTGCTCATTGTTTGCTTTCGTGGATTCGCCTACTTGGCGCTGCGATTGCGCGCCAGACGCAAGGAGTGACGCCGCCAGCTAATGTTTACATATGCACATGTATAAATTATATATGATTTTTTTTTTTAATTTTTATTACTTTTGTGTCAAACATAGACGAAAAAACTATGCTATGAAAACTATATTTAATGTTAGTAGGCGATTAAACATGCTTTATACACACAACGCAAAAAAACAAAAATCAATCTTACTTCAAACCACATTCAGCGCAAGCATTAACAAAATTTCAAAACGAGCGCCACTGCAAATCCACCATAAAGCAGAAACTCACCACCAAAGCGAAAGCCACCTTAGTAAAAGCAAACACAGTCCGTAAGTAAGCACAAGACAGAAATAGCTAGCAAAATGTAATCCATTGATAAGAGCGACACAACCATAGTGTGCGAAGTGCGACGCAACAAGCAAGCGGTGGTTGCTGCGGTGCGCGACTCTTTGCTCACATTCTTTTTGTTGTTGCGCTCAGCCAAAGCAAAATAAAATTATTGTTTGGTGCGAGTGTGCTCTGGCTGCGGCGGTTGGTCGTGTTTGTTTAATCTAATCAGAAGGCCCGTCTCTAAAACTAAGTCTTAAATATTTAAAATTAAGTGTCGCCAACGCACTGCATGCAGTTATCTGTCGCTGCCGCTACCGCTGCCTCAGATTCAGCTTAGCGCGCCGCACAGCCAATTGGATCGCCGCTAAAATATTATTATTGCTGTTGCCGCCGCCGTAGTGTTTAGTTCAGATTTAGTTACCGCACGGCGTAAGCGTCGCTGCTCCGCTCAAATTGTATTTTAAATACAAAAAACGAAAACCAACAAACAGCAGTAGCAGAAGCGCGTTGTAATTTAACCAATAATTCAGTTGGAGTTTTGATAAGTGGCCGAATCGAATCGAAACGGTGTGCAGCGAAATAGAAATCGAGGCGAATTGCCTGCGTTGCGGCCAATTGATTTTTCACCAAATACCAAATATTTTGGGTAGACTGCGCATTCGCCCAACGACGAAAGCCGGCAATTTACCCTCCCTACTCCCCACACCCACCCTCCCCTTTGCCAGCGGGGCGGCCCTAACCTCAAAACAGCTGTTGCATACCAGCGGCCAGCAAAACGTGTAAAGCAAATCTTGGAGCAATAACACCAACAACCATAGCCATAATCATCAAAATATGGACATCGAGACGCTTCGCAGTGAATGGGATGAACTCAATCGCGAGTACACCGAGCTTGAGGTGAGTTTTTATTGTGGTTTTTGTTGTTGTTCTTCATCTTCTTCATGTTCTTCATCTTGTTTGCACCTTGAAACGGTGGCTATTAAAAATACATAAATACATATTTTGCCTTTTGTAGACGTGCAACAGACGCTACATTGAGCTGCTGGAACAGCTGTATCAACACCAGCAGAAATGCTTCAACGAGATCAAACATCAGCGATATCGCATGAATCAAATAACGGCCTCGATGCGACAGTGAGTATGAGAATGACAAAGCAATCCCTAAGTACAAAAAAGCCAACCCTTCGACAATAATTTCATGTACTTTGTACACTTTAAAGTAAATACATACACATATATTATATGTATATGTTATGTGAGTTCGCATATATATTTATATACAGGCACGGACATATTAAGTTGCTAGAAATGGTCGCGTGACACGAGTTGATGACTTAAAATATTGTTATTGTAGCTGCATAAAATGTTGTAGCTGCATAAAATGGTAAATGAACTCGCAAGAAATTTAAAGAAATAATATCAGGAAAAAATACTTAAATTTGTAGTATTTTATTTATTCAATGTCGACGCAGAAAATGTTTGAAAAGTTATAAATAATTAAGAAATAAATGTAGAAAAATATATATATTTGAAATAGAAAATATATATATTCATATAGAAATAGTGCCATTAAATGCCTTTTACACAATGTTTCGGCTATTAAAAAAACTCGTTAAGCTCTGCATCGCTATGCATTTGAAATGGGCTCGCTGACACTCGAATTCGTTACATTGCCATGGCTATTAGAGCCATAATGAGCAACACCATTTTGAAGTTTTCCAATTGGAATTGGAATTTGATATCAATCAGTTATTGCTGACAGCAAGTTTCCTACCCATGCTTTCTAATCGGACTCGCTCACACACACACACACTTATTTTGTTTTCTTGTGGCTTATCAATCAGAACTGTAAAACACATGTATAGCGGCAATTAGTCAGAAAGGTGGGCCTTATCAGGCTAACGGCTGGCAGTCTCGTATCTATATTTGTATGTGTGTTTCTTCGCTGGCTAGTTGCTTCTAGCCTGGCTCCAATTAGTTTTTACAACTGTGTTTCTTTCGATAAAAACAAAGCTGTGATAAAACCACGCATAGACTTTGCTCCACAAACTGATGCTTGTGGCCATTTTTATTGCCATGGCCAGTGGCATAACATTTTTATTATTGTTTTTTTTTTATTTTTTTTTTTGTAACTGAACCCTTGACCAGTTAGCCGCCCTTCCTTCTCCCGTCCACCTCTCTTCGCCGCCCTTGACCCTCTGCAGGCGTGGCGCATTAAGCGTAAACTAAAACAACATCGATCTCAACTCGCAAGCAAAACAAATATTAAAAACCAGGCAAGAAAATATGGTTGACCGAAAATAATAAAAATAAACAAAACTAAACTTGATGACCAGCTGTTTGACAGTGGGGCAAAAATGCTGAGCATAAGGAAAATTAATTATTACATTTAATCCAAATTTTAGACTGTCAATTAATTTTATAATGTTAATTTTCTCTACAGACAAATTACACCTTATGAAATTAGAACTATTGGTCATGTGTTCTCATTCTCTAATTTATAATGAAATAATTATAATCGAAAAAAAATTTATTATTTTGTGTAGTGAATATTGAAACGATTGAACATTGTGCAATATTGATCACAAGTTCAGCAACTGCGGTCCACTGTGCTTGCAAGGCCAAGTTGTAGCTGTGTTTGTTGTTGTTGTTGTTGTCATAACAGTTGCGAAGTTTTTGTGTTATGTGTGTCACTGATCGCCTGATGAGAGGGAGAACGAGAGAGAGAGAGAGAGTGAGTGGAGCAAATGCACGAATGCTGTGAGCGCACAAAATAAAGCTTTGCCTCTTTCCACCTCGCTCTTACGCGCGCATACAAGCAAACTTGGCAAAGCGGAGCGAGCAGTACCACGTATATTTGCGTGCGTGTGTGTGTGTGTGTAGCTGATTTCATGCTTTGCACTGTCCCCGCTCTGCCGACACTGTTTTTCTTTAGCTTGTTCTTGCTACAATGACCTTGCGCTCAGCTGTCTCTGTTTGCCAGATTTACGCTACGCACACGTAAAAGACAAATATATAGAACATGAAATGATTTTGAACTGTCCAAAATAAATTAATGTACATAAATAAAATAAGCTACTAAAAACTAGCGCTACAAATGTGACAGTAAAAAGCTCGCCTTGTGTTTTCGCCAAATTCATCTTATTTGAAAAATGGAAATGGCGCAGCTGCTGCTGGCTTCTAGTACGTTACAATTACTGCCGGTGGTTGTTGTACTCTATTATTGCAGTTCATTATTTTAGCGAAACGCTTCGTTTGCTTATGTACGAGGGTGCATACAGGCACACACACACACATACATGCATGCATGCTTGCTTGTGTGTTTGTTCTGGTCAGCTGAAGGTGTGCAATGTGCACAAACAATCAACAGCTAAATCAGCAACAACAACAACAACAACAACAGCAACAGAAATTGCAACATTTGCTTTTCAAAACCGGCGTCAAGTGCGCCCGTTAATGACAAGAACGCCTTTCAGCGGCGACTTTGGCGCGTGTGCAAATGGAAAACAATAAAAATAAAATAAATTGATTAATTAAGGGAAAATACCAAACAAAACCAAAGCCAAATAGGCCCATTTTTAGTCATTCATAATGTTTTTAGTATGAGTGACCAATCGATCAAATTTTTCGATTGCTGGCGAACTTCCGCACTTACATAATCATAAACTGATATTCATATTTCAAAATCATTTATACATATAAGAAATTCTAGATTATTTCCCGTACGTATAAAATTCGAGTACATACATACGTATGTTTATTTCGATTATTTCCTTGGACTGTGGCCACTTCCCATATCACTTTTGGGTCGCTTATCAGTGTTGCCATTTTATACTAGTTATTATGTGTTAAAAAATAAAAACATGAATTATGCAAGCGATTGATAAAATTGCCAGCAAGTCGAGTAAATAACAAAATAGAAAGCACACATGTACATCATATGTTCATTTGTCCATACATATATATATATATATATAGCAGATATAGGTAACTATCAATAATGCCTAAATTGAACTTTGACGTGCTGCAAATTAAAATTGGCGTATACCAAGCGCGGTGTTTATAATTGATATCGACGAGCAGTCTCCATTCCCCTCTTTGAAATCAAGTACATAAAATATTTATGCAAATTGCAAGGCATCTCATGCAACATCGAACCCATTGACTATTGGCCCAACCAACGCCAAGCACCTGAATTTTCCGAGTGAATGAGTCATCGTAGCAACATTATTACAACTGATACCTGCAACAGATCGATACAAATGTTGTACATTTTGTTGCAATGTGCGAGTTGTCAGCTATGAAATGGTTTTTTACCCCATGCAATCACACATTCTCAATTGAAAATAATTTTTTTTTCTTAGTTCGAAATCAATTTTTAATGTGAAGTAGCGTGAGCCCGCTAGGAGATACCTCGAACCCAGTAGTTTCTTCGGTATGAAAGCACATTCTGTCTCCTTAATATGCTGCCGGATATTATATAAATATAATATTAGGATTGTGTCCCACGTAGCTACCGGAAATCGACTTTTATCGATACATGCACAATGTGGCAATTACCGATAAAAGGAACTAAACTTACGCTAATTATGGAAGACGAAAACTTATAGTCTTTAGCTCTTACTGTCTCAGAGATTGGCTTGATGGACTTATAGATGTACTCTATGGAATCGGTTTATATATACTCAATGGGGTATGAGATGCTTCTTTCCGCCTGTGACACACTTTTGCACAACTTCATTAAATACTTTTTCCAGTATTTAATGGGTTATCGACGTTTGACAGATCGTACATATATCCTAGATGAGATCATCTAAAAGAATTGCATTTGAATTAGTGCATGTATATCTTATGACACAATAATGCCCTTTATTTACTTAACTGTTTGAAATGATCGTCAAAGGGATTTATGACATAACTATTTGAATGCGCTAAGAAAAGTCCATTTGTAATTTGGAAAGCTTTCAGCTTTCTTAAATAATTAACAAAAAATCGATTTTGATTTGCTTGATTACAGATTTAAAGGGCCAGTTGGTGGCGAGGAGAAGGTGAAGATCGATGATCTGCAGAAGATGTCGCTGAAGCGGAAGGCGCAGCTGCATGAAATTGAGCAGTCGCTGCCAGCAAAATCTGGTCGCTACCTGCAGGTGAGTTGCGAGTTCAAAGTTCAGAGCTGAAAGCTGAAAGCTGAGAGCTGAGAGTTCACAGTTGAAAGTTGAAAGCGAATTGGATTTACACAAAGTTTGCGTAAGCGACAATTTGTGTCGCTTGTTGAATGTCGTCGACTTTGCTTAAGTTTGTGCCACTTTGTGTTCATGTTAATGTTTTTCTTCTCCTTATTGTTGTTGTTTTTATTTTTATTTTTATTATTTTTTCTGCCATAGATTATCCTGGGCGATGTGAACGTCTCAATTCTGAACAGAAACGACAAAGTTCGCTACAAAGATGACTATGAAAAGTTTAAATTAATACTCAACGTAATTGGACTGATAATGGCGTTTTTCAATTTGCTATTCAACTACAGGTAAGACTGGTGATAATCTTTCATTTAAGCAGCCACTACCGTCCCCGTCCATTACCATCATAACAATATACTTATGCGCCCACAGAGCCCTGGAGCTGGCCTTCATATTTCTGCTGGTGTGGTACTATTGCACGCTGACCATACGCGAGTCCATACTGAAGGTGAATGGCTCTCGGATAAAGGGCTGGTGGCGTGCCCATCATTTCATCTCAACGGTCGCTGCTGGCGTGCTCCTCGTTTGGCCCCAGGGCGAGCACTGGCAGCTCTTCCGCCTGCAGTTCATGTACTTTAATGTGTACATCAGTAAGTAAACCAAACCAAACCAAACCAAACCAAACACAACCAAACTGAACTGAAAGGAAACGAAAACCGAAAAGCAAAGAAAACCAAAGAAAACCATTCCGATTCGCTTAATGAATTCACGTTCGAATGCTTTCGTTTCTTGCACTCGTCCATTGCAGGCATTGTGCAGTATTTGCAGTTTGGCTACCAGAAGGGACTCCTGTATCGACTCAAGGCGCTGGGCGAGCGCCACAATATGGACATTACCATTGAGGGCTTTCATTCGTGGATGTGGCGCGGCTTGAGCTTCCTTTTGCCGTTCCTCTTCATTGGGTACGCCTTTCAGGCCTACAACGCCTGGACGCTGCTCAAACTGGCATATTATCCGCCAGATGCCCCGTGGCATGTGTCTGTCATGTGCGGGCTCTTTCTGTTGCTCTTCTGCGGCAACATTGCCACCACCATGTGGGTGGTGCCCGAGAAAATACGCGAGCGTGCCAAGGAGCGTTATCGATTGCAGAGCATGGGCAAGTCCATGAAGCTCCGCAAGGAGATGAAGGTAAGCTATTTTTGTTTATAAAAAAAGTAAATCTTTTTTATGCATTAACATTAACATCTGCATTAATATCTGTGAACCGATCGAGCTGCAAAACTCTCTTTAATACAAAATTCTCGTATCATTCCTTAATGTTTGCAGAATAGCGCCAGTGATTTGGACATATCGGGCAGCTCGCAGACTGCGACTGTGATGGAGCCACCGCTCGTTGCATCCACAGCGGCGGAAACGTCAACGGCAACCGAGAAAAAGGCGAACTAAAGCATTTCTGAGCATTTCTAGCGCTCAGTCTAATTGTCTATTTCATGTTGTTGTTGTTGTTTTATTTTTTTTTTTATTTCCGGCTACTTAGTTTGCACACCTATTTATTCATCTTGCTCTTAAGCTGAAGTTTCGGCAACTTATCTTTATTATTCCCTTTCGGTTTATCGCACTCATTGATTTTTCCTCCATACTACACTTTGAACAGCAACTTAGCCAAGACATTCATTTAATGTGGGAGGGGAACAAATAGGAAAACAAATGCTGTAAATTTATACTATGTACATTATTTTTTTTCAATTCTTAGGTATACGTATATATATATATAAACATATATATTATAATTTTTTTTTTTTTGACTTGCTTGTAGAGATAATGCAAAGAAGAAACGTGAAATGAAATTGTAAAGTTTTGTGTGCAAGAGAAGCAAATTGATACTGAATGAAAAGAAATTGCACCACACACAACAAAATAAACAGAGGCAAACGAAAAAAAATTGATTGCAAGAGAAGTAACAAACAAACGTGATGCTTTTTTTCTTTCTGTGTGTACTGGGCTGCTCGTGGTGTGGCGGGGTAGTGTGGCGGGGTGGCATTGTTGCAGAAATGTGTTTTCGGCAACGCGTGTGTGTGTGTGTGTGTGTGAGTGTGTGATAAACGCAACTGCAATTACATTGGTGACATTGACCACAAATCATTGAATTGCGTGTTCAGCAGCGGCATTTAAAGTTGACCATCATCGTTTTAGCCTCGTCTAAAACTCCTCAAACTGCGAAATTCAATTGCAGCGCGCTTTCAATGTATGTCAAAATCATATATCAAATGCGATGCTCATTTTATAGCTGAAGCGCATAACTAGAGTACGAGAGAGATACTATATTCGATACCAAAGTGACAACGTCTTAATTGTGCCTTGTTTGCTTCGGTACTTTTAGCTGACATTAAAATTGTTAACATTACTGACCCCGACCCTACCAAATGGCTTTCGGAGTGCTTCAATTAAATTCGGTGTCTCCACAGTTTTTATTATACTCTGTGCCCATTAAATATTTACCAAGCAGGGTATCTTGAAGTCGTGAAAACATATGCAACTTGCAGACGAAAGTATCTCCCACAAAGTATATACACACATGCAAGTATGCTCGATCAGCAGCACGAGTTCTGGCTATCGATAACGAAAGCCACAAGCATAATATTTTTGAAACCCAATTTCATCAAGGAGCATAAAAATTGTCCACGAAATTTCGATATTATTTGGTACAGGGTGTTGCCAAGTCGAGCACTTTGTCAGTCACTTGAGTAGAGCACTCTTTCTTGTCGCTTTTTTGTCTTAGGCTCCAATTTAATTGTGTTTTCTGCGATTTGAGCTCTGCCGCCTGAAAGTGGACCTGGACCTAGACCTGGACCAGGACCAGGACCAAGACCAGCACCGTCTGATTGCCCGAGTGATTCAATTTGCTTAGGCGGAGGATGCGTCTACAAAGGCAAACGGGGAGCGGCAAAGGTGGAGGTGAAGATGGAGATGGAAGGGTGCTTGGCATCTCTTGTTTTACTGGCGGCCATTAATGCGGCTGTCGTCCGTCTGTTTTTGCAACAAAAGCCCTGCAATGCGGCAAAAGCGGCGGTTTTTGTGCACCAACGTTTCCTCGCCATTTGGCCAACGCCCCCGCCTCACCCCTAGCCCATTGGTGTGGGCTGTGTGGGCTGTAACCGCAACCGCAGCACAGGCGGTCATTGAGGGTACATCCTGTCCCGTTCGCCCGTTCGCCCGTTCGCCCGTTCGCCTGTCCTCGTTCTCGTCGTCGTCCTCGTCCTGGCCATTTGCTTGTCGCGCTGCCGCAGCCTAATTTGGCGAGAGTTCATTAATTGCGTAAACGGCGCGCGCTTTTAATTATGTCGAACGGCGGCTCTGACGCACCCTGGCTCCAAGCTCTTTGAGCGGCGGAATGAGTCTGTGGGGATCAGGAGAGGGTGGGGGTGGGGGTGGGGGTGGGTATGCAGGAGTAATAGTCGTTGCCGTAGTAATCATAGTCGCAGTTGTTGTAGGAGCCGGCAATTCTGGTCACAGTCCGGGCGTATTTTGTGCATTTGTGGCATTGTTTGCATTGTTGTGCAGTCCAGCCAGTTGCTCTTTGCCGCGTTGGTTGCCTGTTTTTCTGCGGCACCGACGGAATTGACGACTTTTGGTCGATCCAGCCGCAAAGCACATCATTCCATGTCATGCAACAAAGTGTGTGTGTGTGTGTGTGTATGTCTCTATATATATGTGTGTGTGTGTATAAGTGTGTGTGGCTCTTGTGCGATTATCATTTATTGCAACCGCATACGGGAAATTACATTGGCATTCTGAAGTGCGTAATTCGTTAATTTGATAAGCATACGCCATGTTAAACAGTCGATTGAATAGTCCAATGCTAAAAGCAAAATTAATGCGAACGGCTTTGTTTTCAGCCAGTCCAAAGTGCCGCGGGTCAATCGACAAATTGTGTCAAAAACAAGTGCTTGTCTCTCTACTCTGCTCTACTCTATCAACTATTGAGTGCATGTCATTGAGGGCATATCATTTGTATACCCTTGTAATTTGAGTGTGCAGTCTAAAGAAAGCGTATCTGACCCCATAAAATATATAAATATTCTTGATCTGCACAACTGGTCCAGTCTATATAGTCACGTCCTTCGAGTAGGAGGTGTCCTGCTGGTACCTGGTAGTATAACTATAGCCATATAGCCATAGGAACGGAAGCATACAAAATGCGTGCTTATATGCAAAACTTTATTGTTTATCAAGATATTTGGACCAAACCAGTTACGAGTTTCATTGAGCTTTTAGTACTTGAGCAAAGAATCACTAAAACATATATTTGGTAATTGGACATATTGGTCATATTATATAGCTTCCAAAGGAACAGTCGCTCGGTTTATTGAAGTTGGTGTAGAGCAAGTTGGGAGAATATATAATCTTAAGACAAATTATCTAAAATAGCCCACTTTTATGCGAACAAATCTCTCCGTTTGGGGCTTCCCTCAATGAAGCGTGGAATCTATAATAAATATATAAATTTCATGTTTTTGCTGCTGCTTTGCTGTTGCAGCACGAACAATAATTTAATTTCAAATTACTCACGAGTCTGATAACCCTAATTTTTGATTTGTAGGCGAAACACGCAATGAAAAAACCGCTGCTGAATGAGCAAAAAGTCAACATAATTAAAAACAATTGCACAAATCACAGGCGACCATAGATGAAAAAATAAAATAAAATTTGTATTTATCAATATAGCAGCAATATATAAAACTGCATAATCATTTTTGAATTGCATCAGATGCACAGGGACAATTATTAAAACTGGCAGCAATCGAAACAAAAATTAAGCTGGCCAAAATTGGATGCGAATGCAAAAGGGACAAAGTTTATAATGAAAATTAATTTGGGGTCAGTTGTTGTTGTTGATGTTGTTGTTGGCCTTATTATTATATAAATGCAATACAAAAGGGGGGTGGGGGTTGAGGGCAACCGGACAATGTACAGGCCAAAAAGTCATCAAAGAAATTCAATTTGGGAAAGAATCAATGGGGGAAATAATAAGTTTTCTCCCATCCGTTACTTAAAGTTCTCGCTTCTCTTTTCTCCGGCGCCAGACAAAGTGAAATGCGAAATGTAACAAAATAAAAATAAATACAACAAAAAAAATCGACGATAGCAAATTAAATCGAGCAATCAAATGATCATAATAGGTTAATCAAGAACAGCAGCAGGCAGACAGGCTGGGGCAAGAGAAGGAGCTGAAGCTGAAGCTGGAACTGGAGCTGGAGCTGGAGCTGGAGCTGGAGCTGGAACAGAAGTAGGAGCAGAAGCGGGTGAGGGCGTCCCTTTTGCCTTTGGCCTTTTGGTGCTGCTGTCCCGGTCTGGTTGGTTGGGTCTGGTTAGGTCTCGTTGCGCCCTTCTTGCCTCAGCAATTTGTCTCCTTTTCGTGCTCTACAATAGACAAATTGAAATCGCAAAATAGAAAAATGGCAGTCACACACACACACACACGGACACACAGACACACACACGTATGCAGGTTGACATACAAGCAAATAAATAAGTGCACTCAAGTATGTAATATGGGCAACAACAACGACAAAAACTGGCTGTCCCTGGTCAGACAATGTCTAGCTGGCGTTTGCTGCTCCACTTTCCACTTCCACTTCCACATCGACATCCGCATCCGCATCTGTTTCCTTCCCCTTTCCCTTTCCCCGTTTGCCGCCACATCCAAACAGCGACAATCGTGCGGCAAATGTAGCGTAAAATCGGCAACATCGTCATAGTTAGCCCACAAAATTGTTAGTTTCGTTACTGTCTGGACTCGGCTTTCCGTAATCAGTTGCCAAACTTGGCTGCTTGGCCAGCAGAGCAGCTCCAACTCCAACTCCAGGTTCAGCTTCAGCTCCAGCTCCAGCTCCAGCTTCAGCGCCACGTTCAGCTCCAGCTACAGCAGCTGATTTATGGCTGGCACACGCGTTTCGCCAAAGCTGTTACATTTATTCACTTGCAGCACTTATGATCCACACACACACACACACACACACTCACACAAAAACACAAGAAGAAAAAAGTCAGCGGGAGACCAAAGCAAATGGCTTCAGCTTGTTGGCAACTTTGACAGATCAACAGGAAGCGATAGCGTTTCATGTTATAGGATAATTCCGGCAGAAATAAGTCAAGTACATATTTGCCAATATTTTGAGTTCTGCTCTTATAAATAAAGTGCTTCAACTATCAGTATCAGCCTCTCAAAAACCTAGAAATAATGCCCTAATCCTTGAATGCAATTCGATAGAATTACTCCTTGAGATCCTACATAGAGAGTTTCCTTCGCTTATAAACGTTTTAGATACAACAGTATTTTTATCACTATCAGCGACCCACACAAAGTTGCAAGCAATGAGAAAGCAATAGACATAATAGACTAGAACGATTTAAGCAGGCCAAGTTTTACTCAAATGCATTATCCTGATAGGGATGATAGGAATAGAGCCGGACGAGCTTAGTTAGTTAGACGAGTTAGGGTTTATAAATCACGAGGCAACAGATTCGACACCGAAACAGTGACCGAATTGCACTTATTAAGTAGCTAACAACATGGTGCAAGTATCTAATATCATTGCACAATAACCCACCCAATCGCCCTCTCGATGAGTTGGACCCATTGATGTAAGCTTATTTTGGCTGCAAGCAGCACGGTTCGGGATTTGGGCAGCATCCATAGGAATTTGCGTTTGAATTATGTGACGCATTACGAGGGCCGTCGGCGACGGAGCGAGTGCCACGCACTCACAAAACTTTAGCACAAATTGAATTATGCAGTCGAGGTAGAAGAGTAAGAGAGAGACAGAGAGCGTGGCACGGGGCACAGGGCGCGGGGCACGAGGCAAAGAGCTGACAGCGGAGCCATTAAGCGAACAAAACGACCCGGAGACGACACAGCGCGATGCCCTGACTTTGGGAAATGTAACTGTAATTTATTGAAATTTGTTAGCGCCGCCACGAGTACAGACACAAACCTGCCACAAAAGCGGAGGCGACTCCAAAAAAAAAAAATATAAAAAAAGCAAATAGAAAAAAAACCAGCAATGTCCCAAAAACCATCCAAGCCCGACAAAAAGTTTCAGTCACGTTTTTTGTCACGCCGCCGCTGGTCACCAAAAATTGCACCGGCGGTCAAAAGTCAGACGCTTTCATAGTTTTACTTTTCTCTTCTTCCTTTTTTCCTTTCTCTCTTGTGTGTGTGTGTGTATTTTTTCTTTTTTTCTTTTTTTTTTCTTTTGTATGGGGCCACCGCACGCGCCACTCACAGTGCGGTGCCGACAGGGCTCGACTGTCATTGTTTTATGCATATATATATTATATATATATATATATATTTATATTGTGGGTATTAATATATTTATCTATATTCGCATACACGTCCTTAGAAGCACTATGAATATTAAGGACAGAGCCACTGGAAACACACACACTTGCAAAACACACACAGTTAACTGCTAAGCAGAATAGACTATGAAGTTGCGCATAGAGGTTAATTCCCATAGGAATATAGATTTCGAAATATAGTTCTATATATTTGTAAGAGAACGATATATTTCAATTTTAAGCTACAAGCTAAATTGCACACGAGACTTAATTAATAAGTACTATTTATTTTTGAGTCGAGTCGTAAATTTGGGAAAATTGACTGCTCGTAGTCTTCTTTAACTTATCTTATCTTTTGTACTGACTGACAATTTAAGCAGAATAAATAAGAAGAAGAATCATTTGAAATGGAAAATATTAAATGATCTAATAAAAGATAGTGTCACACGTGCATAAGTAAAAAATAAAAACAATTTATTGCATGCAGTAGTGCATTTTATTGGACCAACAGTCGATTCTGATAGAGACTGATGGACAGATTCGTAATGGATTCAATAGACGCCTAGATCGACAAGTTTATATGTGGTACTTGCTTCCACTTCATTGTACATGCCTTGTGACCAGACAATGTTAGAGTAATTTTTAGTCTCCAATAGTTTGTTGCAAAAAGGACACAAAGACATTGTCCATATCACAGATTGTTCTTCCTGCTTGTTGCCTTTCATATAATTGCTGGCCAAGGCTATTTTATATCGCATGTCCCGAGACCGATACCGAGATGGGTTACAAAGTCCCGCCCCCCAAAAAAAGGGTTGTAACTGCATCGTCCGCGGTTGCATGCGAAAAAGTTTTTAAGTGCCACACTCGGGGGTGAGCGTGGGGGATATCCGAACTGTTTTGCAACTCCCACTGAGGATGGGTAAATTGTGCTACTCGCTTAGCTTCCCATCTCATCCCCACTTAACTTGCATACGCTGCGCTTTTCTATTAAGCATCCTCGACTCGTCTCATTTGTTGCCTATTTGTCCGGGGCCTAGACTGTCCTGTCCCTGGGCATACCGACATCGTAAAAATGCCAATGAGCCGACCTGAACGCTCAGCATTAAAACTTTTCTCATTTATCAGACGACAAAGAACGTCCCTGTCCCCTGTCCCCTGTCCGCCACCCGTTCGCCTTCTTCCGTTGGCCGGCAGGTAAATTGATTGTCGCCGCCAACGAACTTCGATGGCTGTTGGTCACCTTGTCGCGCTCCCAGACCGCCCGGTGTTTAATTGCTGTCGTACCCGGCACATCCCAGAGCCAGGCACTCCCCCGTACCCAGCACCCAGAAACTAAAGCTTATCTGGGCAAGGCGTTGACTAAAAAAAAAAAACAAAAAAAAGCGACAATGCCCAGCAAAAGTTTTGAGCCAGACACGAGGAAAGCGAAAGGGTGGAGGGAGTAGCCTATCAGTGGAGGAGCTGGAAGAGTGCGGCACTGCAACTAAAGTTCAAGCCGGTTAATGGCCAGACAAACGAGCAGCCGGACAAGTGGCTAATGAGCAACCAGCGGCCTGAATACACACAAAAAATAATAATAATACAGCTCTGCTCAAAGTTACAAGCAGTTCAACAATCCAGTTGGCATCGACAGTGATAGTTAATCAGGATTTTTAATTGATACTGCAATATTTATATATCGAAAAGTGATGTTCAGGAAATTATATAAATTGTTTGAATTGGTGAAATCATAAAATGAATTCACGATTTTATCATCTCAGTTCAGTGGTATAAACTTAAAGTAAGCGTATCCCATTTATACCTTTGACTATAAGACCTATTAGAGTATTAGGCCTATAGTTATCTCCAGTGCCAAAAACAATCTTATAACTTATACAAAATACCAGAAAACTTGTAACCTTTTAGTTCGATTCTCAGTAATATCCATATTGTATTTTATATATATTTTATCAAGCATGAGCTGACGAATTGTTCCTTGTTTTTGTACTTCAGGCCAAAAGTGCACGTTAATGAAGCCTTTCGGCTTATTGGCAGGTGCTTTTTAATATATGAGTGCTTACTTACTGACAACAGAAAAGCATATTGTGTCCAATTAAGAGCATGTGAATAAACATAAAATGTGAATATTTATTTATACTTACATGTATACTGTACAGTTTCAATTACTTATCGGGGAAGAGCTGCCAGCTCAGTTCGCTTTAATCAAGTGCAACAATTTTTGTAATACGTATAATGAAGAACGTTTTCTGGTTTGTTTATTTTATTTAATTTTTTTAAATTTCATTAATTCAATCTGCTTAAATTGCCATGTTCGCTTGGCATTTGTTTACAATTAACAAAAAGGGCCCTGCCCACAATTCGCTTAATGAATTCGCGCATTAACAATGTTTGCAGCTTTTGCGTCAACTGCCTCAAGCTCCATTCCCTTTTCCATTTCCATTTCCATTTTCATTTCCATTTTCAGCGCCAGCTTCAGCTTCAGCTTCAGCTTCATCTCTGTCGCTGTCGTCGTCTCCTGTTTGGACTCCTTGTTCGACGCATTTGCCGCGCTAATGGCAAAAACAATAAATTTTCAGTCAACGCATATATATTATATACACACACACACACACACACGTCGCAGCTGATGCATCCTTGCCAACGCTGTTGATATACTTTTGATCCCTTTTTTGTAAATGACTTTCAGCATTTAAAATGCGGCAAAATGAATTGACGGCAATTCCATGAGCAACGACAAGCCTGAAACTGTGTCTGAAACAGTGTCTGAAACTGTGGCTGAAACTGTGGCTGAGGCTGAGGCTGAGGCTGAGGTCGTCGCCGCTTTAGTTTAATTATTTGCGCAGCCCAAAAACTCGCCAACACCGAGAGAAAAGGCCAGCAGCAGCAGGAGAGAGGAAAAACAAAGGAAAGCTAGTGAAAATAATAAATAATAATAACAGTTAATGCAATGCGCCAAGTGTTGATGGTCATTGCTCGTTGCTCGTTGCTGCTGCTGCAGGCGGCAAGGGCGTTCAGAGGTGCGAAAGGCGTGGCACCCGACACACGTGTCAATTAATTATTTAAAAAAAAGAAAGCGAGAAGCGACTGCTCGACATCAAGATACCCTGATTAAAGCAGCAAGCAAATAGCAGCTGACAACTGACTTACAAATCATATTTATTTTTGTATCAACAGAGTTTCACAAGACATGTTGGAATGCTCTAGTCAACACAGCTCGACTAGGAGAACACGGCTAAACACAGCTGATACTAGTTTTTTCGATATGAAAATAAGTTATTGTTAGCTTAATCGACATTCGCCAATCGAACATACATATACGTATCACCAGCTGAATGTATTTCAAGTTTAGCTTTATTAATTCAAAATTGTTGTTTCGACTTTACAAATATTGCAGTCTGCTGCAGATGAATCAACGGCAAGTCTGGTTAAAGTCTCAGGCAACAGTGGACGTTGCCATTTTAACTTGATAATATTAATAACGATAATAATAATAAAAGTGTTCAATTTAGGTATCAGCATCAATCATACAGTTGAAGCCGTAAAGTTTTCAATTTCGGCCTCCCTTGAGGCAAACTGAGGATGCATTCGCCAATTATGCAGGGTATTGCCTATACTCACATTTATTTAAAAGCGCCCACAAAGAAGGGACACAGCGACAGGGCGCCAGTGGAGGCTTATAAACTACACAGAAAGTAAGGCACACACACACACTGCCTACACGAATACACACACCCACACACACACACACATATACATTTTGAAAATATAACGTTAATCATGTTGATGCGCTTCAGTCGCAGCTGCCCCGCTTAAATGTAAACAACAACAGCCATATCAGTGGCATCAACAACAACAGCTACAGAAATTTGCAGGCAACAAAGGCAAAGTTCGTCGAGGCCGCCTTGAGATATTCCCACAATTAATTTAATGCTCTGCGTGTTTCTGGGGCGCCTCCATCCTGCCTGCATGTGTGTGTGAGAAAGAAGCCTGCGTATCTGCGTACATGAAAGTGTCTGTATGCGTGTGTGTGCGCGTGTATGTGTGTGTGTGCGCTTTCATTATTGGTATTTCTCTCAGGCCAAACAGCATCAGACCCAGAGCCTAAGTTTATTAAATTCTATAATACTTATTTAAAAGTGAAACTGTTTTCGTTGGTGTCAAAGACTTTTTCCCAATTCTTCTCGGCGATGGTCCTTTACAAGGACTTCCCTTGAAATGCCTATAGTTAGTTCTTACGCAAGTGTCTTTTCGGATAGTCCGCGAAGTTGGATGGTTTTGGAAAATGTTTCTTTAGTCCCGAAAGATATTTTACTGTTAGTTCTCAATTATGAAAAGTGATTTCCTTAACACTTCACTGAATAGCCTAAATAGCGATTGGGGCTTTCAATTCGAGTACACGATTCGTGTTCAGGCTATAATCAATGTTGTCTGATGTATTTTATGAATGCTAAGGGAGAAATTGTAATGCAATCCTTTTCATAGCCGACTCGGGCTTCATATACGAGTAAATCTCATATTTTAATCTGTGAACAATTTGCTGAAAGGCAAACAATTCGTGTATTTGCCGACAAATTTATACAAAGTTCTTTTGACGCTGCAATTTTCTTATGAACGTGCCTGTCACTGCACATACATGTAAATATGCTTGTGAATAAAGTTGGTATCTTGCGGGACGCCACAGTGGAGCACTGGCTGCCTTCCAAGTATGCAATGCATTGCGACATGTACATAAATAAGGCGGCCAGAAGCCAGACAGGAAGAACAACTGCAACAACAGCCTCAAATTTTGTAGCAGTAGCTGAAGAAGGGGCGGGATCGGGAACAGTAGATAGGCCATTGTCAGCCAACATGACCAGCTATCTCGCTTGCTGGAAAAAAAAAAGAAAGGACACTTAACAAATACTAGCAACAAATAGCAACAACAAACTGAATTACAAGAACAAGCAAGGACTGGACACGATGCGAAGGGGTGCAGTGGGGTATGAATGCAACCCCCTCCCCCAAACACACACAATAGAAACAAAAACAAAATAAAAACCAATGCAATGCTGTCCGATGTCATTTGACAGACAGACAAGCAACGACCCGCCTTTAAGTCCAACGCAAATCACCTGAACAGGCAGCAAGCCAAGCGTCATTCAAGCCAAACAAGAGAGACCTGGTCTTGGGGAGGCAGCGGGCGAGGAGGTTTCTTAAAAGAGATATGTAGTTGCCCCGCACACCGACAATAATAATGGGGCAGCAATATGAAACGAAACAACAAGTCGGGAAAACATGTACAATCAGTTGAATGCCATCTCGGAAAATATTCATAGTTCTAGCAATGAGTGTCGGTTCGTGTGTGTGGGTGTGCTTAAAATCCCAATGTATGTGCTTAAAAAACATATTGAAATGGAAAGTTACAGTTGTTACATGTAAGTAACCTCTCTACAGATGGCCACTTGCAGTGTGCATGACAGGCTACTATTGGCATGGTAATAACACTTTAAAATAACATCTGATGTCGATATAGATATCGATATCGATATCGATTTCGATCGACTGCTGCAGTAAGTTAAACAAAACACGAATTATACTCGTACTTCATATGTATATATTTATGTCTATTTCATATTTCATAATTAGAGTTATTCTGGTTTCAGACCACACCTAGAATGTTTTACAATAAGTTTTAGATTTGTGAACACCTTGTTTTTGTGCTTCATAATAATTCACTTTGTCAACTAATATTCGCTAGAGCTACTACAATCTGAGTATTCAACTTCCAACTGGTCCTGGGACTCGTAAGTAATGCATCGTTTGCAGTTTAGTTTGAATTGCAATGTCCTAAAATGTGCCCATTTCAAATTTAACCTGCAATTTGTATTCAATTTTCTGTAGTTCGAAAGTGTCATTAAGAGGGGGGTTTTTGAAAACATACAGGGAAAGGCTAATTGATTTAATAGCTGCGGACACAATAATATTTATTTATATTTATATAAATAATTTAAATAAATGAAATATATAAACATGTTTTATATATGAAATATATACGTATTTATTTTTGTGTTATCTCTTCAGGTTACTAAACTGACTCGACTCTGTTGCCTCACGTCCGATTTTATAACCCTTTGTGTCTTGTACTGATTTTCTTTTTCTCTCTCTCTCGCTCTCTCCCTCTCTCTCTTTCTCTCGTTCTCTCTCTCTCTACTCTAAACATTGCTGCCCCTTTATGTTGTTGTCATTTGAAGCTTTGCTGTAATTTTTGTTGGTGTTTTCATTGTGGCGCCGCAACATCACTGCATGCCTGCATAACACAGCTTCACCATTTTTTTTATCATCTTCTTTACATATGTGTGCTCCACGGCTTTATGGCATGTTTATACACTCGCCGGTTACCACAGCGCCCCATTCGGGCACCAGTTGCCCAACCCCCGGCACAGGTCTTGCCCCACTCAGTGCTCGCCTGGGCAGCGAGTTGTCTTCTTTTTTTGGTCTTGTCGCGTCGTGTGTTTTTCTATATGTTTGTGCTATGCAGTTGACGTGTGCTTATTTTCTATCGTGCTCCATATGTCACACCAGCTCTAAGTTCTTCTTGCCACACACACACACACACTCACACACACTCACACACACTCACACACACTCATACACACACATACACACAATGCGCCGTTCGCATTCATTCTTTGCAGCTTGTATACCCTTTTAAATTGGGTATACGAAATGTGTAAAGCCTTTTAAGGAAATATATAATATAGGATATCATCAGTATAAGCTGAATTATTATTTTTTAATTGGAAAGAAATATGTTGTGTTAAGCATTTAACAATATTGATTTGGCAAATGAATTAAAGTACGACATGGGTCTTATTGATTTTTTGTAAAAGTAAGGATGATATTGCAACATTTTGGTCACTAAAACAACGATAAGCGAGAGGATTTCTCACCAATGCAGAGTAACGAGCGTAAGCAACGAACAGCCTAAAGTAAGGGATGATAAAAGGAAAGAGAGAGTGAGTGCGAAAGGACTTGAAAATGTATGCATTGTAGAGTATTTCTTCTTTTGGATTTTCGTCATTGTTGCCTTCCTTTTTTCTTTTCTTAGTTTGTGAATTTGCAGCATTGTTAGCGGATGTATGTGTGTGTTTGTGAAGTTTTGTTGTATAAATTGCGTTGGGAATAAGAATTGAGTTCTAAAGAGATTTAATGGTGTACGGCGTCGTCTCGCTTCCTTCTGCACCAGCAGCTAGTAGCTAGCAGCAAGAGCTCAGCTCCATTGTTGGCCGAAAAATAGAAGAAATCCAATAGCAATGGCAACAACAGCAACAACAGCAACAGCTGCCTTTTAAGCTGGCACTGTTCGTATTCAGCCTTGCTGCATTGCAAAAATTTACTTTAAGGCATTTTGGCTTTGTCAATTTTGCATTTCCGTTCTTGCAACCAAACGATGGGGGCAGCCCCTCGAGCACCGTTTCGTGTTATTAATGCAGACAGCCTTCCATATATGAGACATGCAGTGTGCAAAGGTGTGTGTCTGTATATATATATATATATATATGTGTGTGTGTGTGTGTATGTGTGTTCGACGGAAGTGGTAGCTAGACAAAGCTTAATTTGATTATTCCAAATGGACAATAACAAATGATTTGCAGGTTCAGGGAATTCTACGGAACATAATTGAAGTCGCATAAGAACGACCAAAGGTCTGAAATCAAGAATCAATGCAAAATGGCACAATCATAAAATATAAAACAATCAAAAATCAATGCAAATTCTATATATGTAAAAGTATGTTATTCTTGAGTCTCAATTATAATGGCTAAATCATTCAATGCAAATCAATCATCATAAACCGACCGAGTCGATATTTGGCCGTCTATCCATTTGTCTATAAGCGAACTGATGCAACTTTTCAGGCAGTAGAACCCCTTCAAATATGAGCTGTTATACGAAGAACTTGTTTATTTATAAGATATCCATCTCACACAAAAAATTGCGTACAAAACACACATATTATATATGTGGCCTTCTATAGGAACAATCGTTCGGTTATTTTATTGTTGTACAGTGCGATTTAGATTTCGGCAAATTAACTCCGTTCTTAAATGTTTATAATACATGTTATGTTAAATTTTAGTTAAATTTCCTACAATTTCCCCATGTCAATATTGTTTTTATAAAATCGTTGATTAATTTGCGCATCAATTTCGACACAATCGATAGTTTGCCAATATATAAATGACTAAAATCAAATCAAAATAATAAAAAATAAAAAAAACAACATAGCAACTGTGAGTGCTAATGTGCATTAAAAAAAATGAAAAGATTAAATTGAAATTCAAATTCAAATTAGTGCTGAGTACTAGGTTGCACTCATGTAGCTGCTCATGCTGCACTGCAACAATTACCCATATAGATTTACATACATACATATACATTTGCTCGTGCATATGTATGTATCGATATATGTTTGCCTATGCATTTTTGTGCATGTGCTCGTCATAGAAATGTAGCTCCTGGCAGCTGTGTGTGTGTGTGTATGGGTAACACCAGCTGCAATCCGTTCAACGAACTCCTCGCCACGAGGTCGCATCTTTGCCGCCCGCACACGTTGCAAGTAGGTGCATTGGCCGGGTACACTAGATAGCTGGATAGGAGCTGGGAGTGGGTGGTCTTAGAGAGATAGGGTGTGCAACTACACTTCGGTTGCTGCTGGGTAATATGAAAATTGCACTGGCTGTTAACCCTATTTGCAGTTGCTTTTGTGCCATAAACCCAGTCAGAGAGCTACAGCTGCATGGCAACCGCCCCCTAAGCCCATAGCTGTTGTTATTCTTATAGTTGATGCTGCTGCTGCTGCTGTTGTTGTTGTGATTGTTGTTTGTTGTTGTTGTTTATGCTGATTTCGTATCATCAGAGATTTTCACTTGATGGTAGGCAGGCGGCTGGCAAGCAAGCATAGGCCATAAGGGCACTCTGGCAGAGCAAAAGCATAGCATACTTTTCAGCGCTGCTGCGTTACTGATTATGTGGCGCCGAGAGGAAGCCCCAAAAGCAAAAGCAACTGCAAGCGAAGCACAAAACCAGACCAAAGTCTTTACACGTGGCCAGATAAGCGGCTGAGCGCGGGGAAGATGGGCGATTCGTTGACAACCTGTGCAACAACAACGCACAACAGCGACTGCATCCATGCGTACGCCATTTTCTTCTTTGTACCGGCCGGATCGGATCACTATAACATATAGCTACCATTGGAAAACTCGATCGAAAGGCGCGTATCAACGAAATTGATGAATTTTATTATGCTTCTAACATTATGGGGCAAAATCAGCAACCTCGGGCAACTATATCATATATCGTTCTCACAGGAAACAATCAGACGGTTTTCCCAATTTATGTGGGCAAGGGTATTTAATCTTCGGCGTGCCTAGCCCAGCCTATCGCTGCTGGCGTGTAGACTCTCGCAGTTTTTCCACGTGCTGGGGTATTCTTTTTGGCCAGCGGCGTGTAAATCATTTTGTATGCATTAAATCGTCTTCCACGGAACAGCGACGAACTCAAAACCTAAACAGTACGCCGGATTCAGAGCCAAAGCCAAATGCCACACACACACACACACATATATATATACACACATCCCACCACACTCGAACCCTGTCCTCCACTGTAATTTCCAGTTGCTTGCTGCTCGCTTTGCATTCGCTTTGTTTTTGTCCTTGTTGTTATTTCTTAAATATTTTTACAGCTAAGCTTTGAGATGCTGAGCGCTGAATACATGACTGGCCAAGCCAACACAATTCCCACCGCCGCTTTACATTTAGTTGCATATGCATTTACATGTACGAGAGTGTCTGTGTGTGCGTCTGTGTGTGTGTATGTGGATCATATGTCTGAGTGTTGGTATAGGTTGCGTTCAGAGAGAGCAAGCCGCTTGGCGACTTGGTCGCTAAAGTAATCAAATTCCTTTTCTCCAACTGAAATTAGACACGCATGTGTGGAGCCAAAAAGAAGAAGAAGGAGAAGAAGAAGGAGATGGAGATGAATAACAATAACAACAACAACAACAACAAAGAAATCAACAGCTAGGCAATGGCAGCGGGCAACAACAACAACCAAAAGAAAAGAGAGTGCAAAATGCAAAATGTCACATGGAAATTTAATTAACTGAAAGAACAAAGCATTACCAGAAGTAACATTAAGCATTTACTTACCACACCACACTCAGCCCTTGGCTTTCTCCCTCTCCCTCCCTCTCTCTCCCTTTCTCGCTCTCTTTGTTTTCGCTATTAAGGCTTAAGGGCATAGCATAATCAGGGCAGTGCACAGCAAATAAAAAGCAAACGGTGCCTGTGAAGTGGATGTGTGCGGGGTGTTGCTAGGTTAGGGAGGAGTGAGACGGGGGAGGGGGTTGGGGGTTGGTGGGTGGCATGTAGGTGTATGTTGCACTGCTGCTGCTAAGTGCTTGTGGCAGTGAACACTCAGTTGGCTGAGCGCTACTTTTGGTTACGTTGCTCCCATCTTGAATAGCCTTAAAAAGAAATGAAGAACAAACATCAAATTGGCTCGAATGCACTTCAACTAATAAGAAACTCTCGTGACCTGTTGGAGATAACAGCACTTGCAAAAAAATACGGAGGTAAAAGCAAATATGGGTAATTGGCTAATGCGCACAAATTAGCTATAATGTGCTCATGCAACATTTGATATTCAAATCGGATCATTGCACTTGTCAATTGTTACTGTGCACTGTGGATGTGGATGTGGATGTGGCACAGCACTAATTTCATAATATCGATTGTAAAAACCCATACAAAAGTTAGTAGGTTATTCGTGGATAGCACTTATTTTTCATCCTGCTCTCTTTCATTGGCACAGACATCATAACGACAGCTTGCAGCTTACGGCCCATCGGCATTTATGGAAAACACTTTAATAAAGGCAAGTACAAAAATGTTTCCAGAGACGACATTTGACTTGCTCGCCCCGGGCCACTTTATTAATGTTTGCCCAAAAAATAAAATATTAAAAAGAAACACATTAAAAAACAACGAGTCCAAAAATGTTGAGAAAAACAAGTAAGAATGTTTTAGTCGAGTGAGCTCGACTTCGATATATCCTTAACCCAGCTGTTAAATAAATAATAGTCTTATTTGCAAATTTCTCTTTCAAATGTTTTGCACCCAAATGTGAGCAGGTGTGCAAGTACACGCCTTTCTTATAGCATATTATTGTTCACAAGCCCGAACTGATCCTAACTGGATTGCGACAAACGCAGGCACATACATACATACATACGTACGTATATACATACATAGTTAACGGGACTCTGCAGAACGCACAGGACATATTTAGGCCAGCGTCGACTATCATGCCATCCCTTTCTCACACATGTGCTCGCAGATTGATGTGCACAGAAATTGCTTACGGATGCTGATAGCAATGAGATCAATACGAGAATATATTTCTCGACTATAACTTGGGTGTTTCTTATCCGATCTTGATAAAATTTCCATTTCCATGTAATTAGAAGATTCTGCCTTTAAAATAGTGGATTTTATTGCTATCGGAAATCGAAGCGTATCAATATTCAGAGTCAGTTATCGATCAAATTAAGCAAACTTGTTATGCCTTTGGTATAAGAGAACTTTTTTTTTCTAGCTTTGGGAGGAGATCCGTCTTTCTCTGAGATCCGTCTCGACTCGACTCGTCTTTCGATCCTCATTAAGAATACATGTACTTTGTTGGGTTGGAGATGCTTCCTTCTGCCTGTTACATACATTTGCACAAAACTATTACACCCTTTTTACCCATTTTCAATGGGTTCAGGGTATAAAAAGAAAACTCAAACATTTGCGGCTACTTGTTTTTTGTGTCAACTGTTGGCTAATTTGTCTCCAAGGAAATCAGCTGTGGGCTGCTGGACCGAAAAAATAGAAAAAAAAACGTATTATGTTTGTTTTGAATATGTTTTCATGTACCAATGAGAGAACTGTGTAGTAGGGGGAAGGCGGTGTGTAAGCAATGGCACTGACAATTAAAATGGCCACCAAGCGGCCAATGCGACAAACATTAAAAATTCAAGTGAAATATTTGTGTGTGTGTTTTCTTGTGCAGTAAAAAGGGATCCACTCAAAAGATAGGACGGTCTGAAGTCACAAAACTGTCGCTTTTTTACTGTTGGCCTCTTCGGATAATTGAGTGGCTCTTGAACAAGCTACCAATTAACAATGTATAGAAAGTACTGAGACTAAGTCACCAGCAAGTAGATAGAAAAGGGAATCTTAATAAAAACAAAAATAAATAAATAAAAAGAGCAAAGGCCAATATGAATAAGTTCCATTTAAAAGGTCTATCTGTGATAGGGAAAATAACTCAAGCCGCAAAACTTAATTATAAGGAACATCACTTAAGGAGACGATTTGGAAATGGCAACAGAAGCTTTTTAATTTCGAAATAGATATATTATTTAAAGCTCCCGATCTGTTGAACACTTAATATTAATGCGGCACCATCCACCTTTTTAAAATCCAGGAAATGGAATTATGGAATATTCTCAACCTGAACAGTTGCATATCAACTCAACTGTTGGAAACTCTAGCCAACAGCGTAATTTTGACATGAATCAGATTTTGTATGTAATTTAATTTAATGTAATTTAATGTAATTCGCCTAGGATATACATCCATTTAAATAAATATTTAGCTGTCATGTTACGTCGTTCTACCTGTCGGAAACAGCATGTATTATTCTGTTGTAGTTAAAGATTAAAGTCCTTGTTAAATATGGTATACTAACACTTTCTGTTAACACTCTTGAGCCAAAACAAAATTTGAAATGTAAGCCTAAATATTAAATTATTAATAATAGTAAGTCATTATTCACACACAGCGCTGATAAGCACATTCACACACACACATTCACTCACACACACACACAGATCCTTTTCAGCTGTCTGTCTGTGGCGTGTTGAGTGCCTAATAAAACTAAAAAAGTAGCAGGTGCTTAGCGCGCTAAGAAACATTCAAAAGGACACAAGCAGATAGACAAACGAACGCACACTATTAAGTGTGGGAGCGCTTCGTAATGTCCGCCCGGCGTCAAATTTGATAATATTAATAACCCTTTTCTAAATGAAATTTTGTGGCAAACATTTCGCTTGTCATTTTGCCAGGAAACGAATGACACAAGTACATCACATGCCGCCGTCCTAGGCTCTCCTTATTGTTATTAGTTAGTTACCAAGCTAACCTAACAAACCAAACTACACCTATGTTACCCACCACAACCACTGCAACCACCACAACCACCCGAACCATTGGACACCGTTCGCCGCTCCTCTTTGACAGCGCCATTTTGGCTGCTTTGATTCGCCGCTCTAAAAATGGATGCCTATGAAAAATGTGATGTGTGTGTGTGTGTGTGTGTGTGTGTGTGAACTCATTCTTTGTGGCGAGTAGCTGTATGGTTGTGAATGTAGGTGTGGGCGGATGTGTGTGTCTGTGTCTGTGGCATGTCATACATTTTTCGTTCGTTTGTTAATTGAAAAATGTTGGCTACATGAGGAGTTGCCGTCGAAGTCGCCGTTGCACATTAAAACCGCTGCTAAAAAAATATACACATATACATATATATATGTATATATATATACCGAAGCTATTGTCCTTTTATAATTGAAACTAAACAAAATTGTTGTTTTAAACTAATTTCTATATTTCATCAAATTTGAACGTATGCCCGATTTGAACCATAGTAAATAAATACAGAAATCGTTTTCCACCTGAACAAGCAATGGTCCCTAAAATATGCCTCGAAAGTACGCACAGAATAGTTCAATACTCTCGAATAGAGATTAAATAATCTATAAATGTTGAAACAGTCATTTTGTCAAACATATTTTTTTTTTGTTTGAGTGCAGAGTTCATGAAAGTGGTCCGTTGTGATGTTAGATGAAAAGTTAGTTGGAACCACTGTGCGGCGCTTCTGCTGCTTGGTGGGCGCACACCATCAAAAACTTGTCAAAGTCATAGACACACACACAGACAGACAGAGACAGTCAGAGACACAGACAGACAGAGACAGAGAGAGAGAGAGAGAGAGGCAGTGGCTCAACGACTGCCATTTGTTTGGCAGTCATGTCTTGTAAATTATAATTTATAGCTTGTCGCCGCTCGCTGTCGGTGCCTTCGTTGAGGTTTTGTGCTGGTCTTTAGTAGCTTTAACTCGACTTGTTAGAAATACAGGTGAATTCATCAAGTGTAGCCGATTTACTCATCAGCGAACAGCTAACAACTTTCTTAACAAGGTTCTTGAAATAATCAACTCTTAGCTTATGAATTTATTTGAAGCCGATAGAGACTTACAACAGAGAACCAATTAATTGTAAATATTATATCACATCCAACAATAAATAAAATAGATCATGCTAAAAAGAAGACCTATTCCATATCCCCAGCTGGAAATATTTGGAATACATATATTTAACCGCCTTATAAATCAATTTAAATATGTATTTAAAAAAACGCAATTCAAATGAACAATAAATTTGAGTTTACTTGCACAGCTGTTGGCCAAGAAATTTCATTACCAAAATAAATATGGTTCTGCATGTAATTGCGTAAATACTCGTATCCATGAAAGCCCATAATTAGCCCAGTAGGAAAGTATAAAGACCTTCGGTGCAGTATCTAAAACTTTTGCATTTCCTTCATGCTGTGTTTGTTCTTAATTCGCTTTTATGAGCCGGAAATTGAAAATGTATCAAATAATTGTAGTCAAGGGGTACGGCAGAGGGTGAGCGGTGAGCGGTGAGAGTTGTATAGGTATATACATACATATACACATACACATACACTCACCCGTGTGGTGAGGCGGGGATAGGAATACCACCATAGCGTGTCATTGCTTGTTGTATGTGGCGACTTACATGACACGGGGATAAGTGCCTCTAGCCGGCGGAAAGTTCTTGATCGCCATGAATATAGCAATGGCTAAGTCGATGCTTTTCCTGAGCAGTGTAAGCTGCTCGTGACCTCCGGCAGTAAGCCAGGTATGCTCCGGATAATCGTTATGCATCCGCGTAGCTGTCATTCAAATACGAGAAGGCGACTAAGACGAAGACCAGTACGTCTTAGGATACGGTTACTGGAACCCCATTACGCAACTGACGAATCCTGGGCTGACGGTGACAGCTTTATAACACCTCAATCGGAGAGTGAAATCCTGCCGAAATGGCTGTTGGGCCAATGCTAAAACCGTCACCATCCCGTTAAAATCTCCTAGTACGCTTCCTGGTGCGTCGCTATTAAGTTACCAGTATAGGTTCAGTTGAAAATTTCCTGATTAACCCGACCCCACAAGGGCGGGTGCAACCCTCGCATGGCCTCCCTGCTTGCATAGATAACCATGGAATTTGACGTGACAATACAACGACCAGGAATAACGGACGGAAGTTGGGACCCATTAAAATGAGTATTATAAATAAAAACACAAGCAACAACATCAACTACAACAACAGCAACAATAACGAAGAGAAAATGCGAAGCGTTCGCAAAAAGCAGCAAACTGGCCAGATCACCAGAAGGAGTAACCAACCCAAAAGGAAACGAGTAAGGGCAGATAAGAATCTGTGCGACCTTGGCAAGTCGGTATAGAAGATTTGGAGAACGCAAAAGGGACAGCTGCTCCTGCAGCTTGACAAGTCTGGCACAGCCACCGCTGCGCTTAGTAGCCTGGTCGGCGAGGCACTAGGCAAACAAGCGGACCTCCGCTCATTGGCTCACAGCGTCACTATAGACCTCGATGAGATCACAAGAAAGGAGGACATTTGTGATGCATTGAGGAAACGATTGAAAGTTACAGATATCGGATTGGAACATATAACCCTAAGAATAGCGAACGGGCAAACGCAAATAGCAACAATAAAGCTGCCGACCGTCAGCGCTGAAAAAGCCATAAAGATGAGATTCCTAAAAGCTGGATGGCTTAGCTCGAGACTCTGACAACAAGTAGCTCTCAATAAGTTCTTTAGCGAGCTAGACAGGTCGAATCTATGCAGAAGATGAAAGAGGAAAGGATCACTAGGCCAGGGACTGCCTGCGGAAGCCGCAGTCTATCTCTGCAAAGGAAGCAAACACCGATATAAAGCATATAGCCGGAAGCGGTAGATGCCCGACGTTCAAGAAGTCACTCAACAAAAGTAAATGAAGTATCTGAAATTGAATCACAACCACTGCGAGGCAGCTCAGGCCCTGCTAATACAGTCGATGCGAGAAAAGCAGACAGGAGTAGCCCTAATCTGCGAGCCATTTAAGCCGATCGATGGTCTCTCAATACGACTACTAAAGAGGTCAGCTCAGCCCACGACGGCTTTGCACGGGCTAAAATCAATGGGATAGCCCTGTATAGTTGCTACACGCCTCAGAGCTGGGACCTAGGAAAGTTCCAACAGATGCTTGGGCAAATATCGGGGGATGCCCGTGGCAGGTCCCCCCTTATAATAGCCGACAGAGAGACCAATGTCAGAGGACACGGTCTGCTGGAAGAATTGGCCGACACAGATGCGATTCTGGCCAACGATGGGAGAAGACTGACATACCGCAAGGCAAGTCTCACCTTCCTCAGTAGCTCGCTAATCGGAAACACCTCGTGGAGAGTAAGTGAGGGGATTCATTTATTCACCATCAAACGATCTTATTGGAGGTACATGGCAGGAAGCAGGTCTGTCCGGCCCAAAATGGAAAGGGAACTATCTAGACAAGGACACATTCATAGACTCAGTGAGTCAGGAGGAGACAACGGAGCCTGAGCGACCTACCGACAACGTGGCAGCTAGGGTAATGCAAAGGGTCACAGACGCCGATGACTCGGATATGCTTGAATCAAAATGGAACTAGGATCAGGAACACATGATGTACCACTGCGCGAGATACTACAATATCAGTGCCCCCGCCAGAGTCATCGGAGCGGTACATGACGGAATCTCCGTCACACTGGAGAGATGTCCGCCAGCTCATCATAGGCATCCAGAGGGATCTGAAATTATGCGAAACTGAGCGGCGAGTGACGGAGAGTCCCTACCTAGGCAACCCACCCCGGCGAAGTAATTGTTTACGGTGATTCCGCCGGGATTGGGTGTGTGTGTTGGTGGTGAATTTAGTACGTATGCATTGACGCACATACACATACACATACACATACACATACACATACACATACACATACACATACACATACACATACACATACACATACACATACACATACACATACACATACACATACACATACACATACACTTACACATACACATACACATACACATACACATACACATACACATACACATACACATACACATACACATACACATACACATACACATACACATACACATACACATACACATACACATACACATACACATACACATACACATACACATACACATACACATACACATACACATACACATACACATACACATACACATACACATACACATACACATACACATACACATACACATACACATACACATACACATACACACATACACATACACATACACATACACATACACATACACATACACATACACATACACATACACATACACATACACATACACATACACATACACATACACATACACATACACATACACATACACATACACATACACATACACATACACATACACATACACATACACATACACATACACATACACATACACATACACATACACATACACATACACATACACATACACATACACATACACATACACATACACATACACATACACATACACATACACATACACATACACATACACATACACATACACATACACATACACATACACATACACATACACATACACATACACATACACATACACATACACATACACATACACATACACATACACATACACATACACATACACATACACATACACATACACATACACATACACATACACATACACATACACATACACATACACATACACATACACATACACATACACATACTCATACACATACACATACACATACACATACACATACACATACACATACACATACACATACACATACACATACACATACACATACACATACACATACACATACACATACACATACACATACACATACACATACACATACACATACACATACACATACACATACACATACACATACACATACACATACACATACACATACACATACACATACACATACACATACACATACACATACACATACACATACACATACACATACACATACACATACACATACACATACACATACACATACACATACACATACACATACACATGGGACGTGCACTGCAGCAGGCAGCTTAATTAATTAGAAATATGCAGCACAGCAAATTGGCTTGGATAATCCGCAGACCCGACCAGGCAGGCAGGCAGCTGAGTGGCAGCCTGATAGGTGAAGGGGGCGGAAGCTAGTGAGGGATCGGGATCGGGGTCGGGTTCTGGCAGTCAGGCACAAGCCGCAGGAAGAGCCAACAATTTTGCCATAGCTGAGAGATACACAGAAAATATCCGGCTTTTTTAAAATTGCAGCTTCTTGTCACTTATATCTCACCACACGGTGGCAGTGGAGGGGATTGGGAAGGGGCGTGCTAGAGATGAGTAGATTGTGTGTGTGTGTGTGTGTGTGTGTGTGGGGCCTAGCAATTAATTAGCAACGGAAATTGCGCTAATAAACTAACAAATTTACGAGCTACATTCACGCCAGTCAGCCAGCCCACTGCAACCCCACCCAGCTCAGCCCAGCCCAGCCACACTACAGTCAGGCAACCACGCCAAACGCCCAACGTGCTGTCGACAAGCGGAAACGCTGAAGTGGCCATCATTAAAAGCTAAAGCAAATGGCTGCAACAGAATAAAAACGCAGCAGCAGCAGCAGCAGCAGCTCCAGCAGCAAAATGTCCCTTGCACTCCATACTGAAAACAGCAGCTAGGAAATGAGATAGCAAGCGAGAGAGAGAGAGAGAGAGAGAGAGGGAGAGGGAGAGGGAGGGTTTCTCAAAAGCGACAGAGCATTGTTGCGGCATGCTTTGCAGAAGCGGAAATCACATAATTTAAATCGCATTTCCAAAAGCTGATAAAACTAAAACGAATACACTTGTGTGTGTGTGAGAGTCACTCTCTCTCTATCTCTCTCTCTCTCTATATCTCTCTCTCTCTCTCTCTCTCTCTGTCTTTGTCCTTGTCTCTATTCGTATGTGTGTCTGCTTGCCAGTTAATAGTATGAGCAAAAAGTGAAACTGTGCGCGCATTTCCTATGAACAAAACTCGCAAACAGCACATTCGCTAGTCAAAAAGGTGCATTGCAGCGTATGCGTGTGTGTGTCTGTGTGTGTGTGTGTGTGTCTGTGTGTTTTTGTGTAGCTGTGTGGTTGTGTGTGTGGCTCTGAGCTGTCACTCTGGTTACCGTCGTGTGCAGTTACAGCCTCGAGCTGACTGACTGCGCTGACGACAGCTCGCAGGTCCCTCTGAAAGGACATAGCGACTTTAACGGCATTGCAAAGGAATGCCGAAAGTGAAAACCACACACAAACACACACAGGCACACACACACACACACACACAGATATAGAAAATGCAATACAGTTGAAATATGCTATGAGAACTCTTCACATTTAGACAAAATACGAAACCAATTTGACTTTATAGCACTTGTTAACATCGTGCTACTTACACGTACAGTGCAGGCCAAAAAAATACCACTGTTTTCAAAGAAGAGCTTAAAAAAGTAGTGAGTTGAGCTTTGATTTGCTTTAATGTTTTGTGTGTTGGGAACGGCTCTCGTGCTCATTTAAGGCGATCAGCAAATACAGAAAGTAACCCCGACAATTTGTTATTTTGATGCTATTTTTTTGTACCGGAGCTATTAATGTATCACGATATGTATATCCGACTCCAGTGATGTGGAGCATTCGCATATTGCGATTGTTTTGCTAACCGCCAACTAAAACTTTTCGGATGGCTGAGTCGACTCGGCAATATACGCCTGTATGTGCGTCGTCCTGTTGACAGGACACCGTCCGACATCCAGATCCACCCATGGGATTACACGCTGACCTGAAAAACAAAAAATAATTAAATGCAAAAAATGTTTTCAAAAGAATTCTTTCCATAGTGGGGCCTTAATAAATTCTTTTCTGGATATGAACAAATGTTCCGCAATGAAATGAGTACATCTTTTAATAATATTTAATTTACGAGTAAACGAATAATTTTAATAGGCATTGGACACATTATTCACTTCATTTTGAGTAATGCATCAAAGCAAAATGTTGGAAGGCATCTGCACTACATTTCATATTCTTAGTTTTTCTTTAAGGATTCATAAAAATTTATTATTATTATTTTTTAATTTTAGCTTATGGATTACTTGTATTATGAATAGGAATATTTTTAAGATCAGAGCAAACTATATCGAATATTAATAATTTCATTTAACAACAAAATGAAAATGTTGTTTCAAATAGAGTTAAAACGAAATACTGAAGTTTGTGCAAAATGATGTAACAGACAGAAGAAGAAAAAGAAGCATTTTCCACCTGGATCTGCTTATCCTTTTTGCTGAATCACATTCCAAATTCGGAATCTCTAGTTCTTATAATACAAGCGGATGGACAGACAGACTGCAATAGTGTAGGTAGCAGACCACTACTGACGTAGTCATAAGCCTGTCGCGTATAACTGACTGACGGCTTATAAGAATATGTGTATATACTTTATGAGGTCAAGGATGCTTCTTTCTGTCTGTTACATACCCAAGCACAAATGTCAATATTTTCTTTTTACCCATATTCAATGGGTGAGGGGTGGAAAAATAATAAAGAGCTTGAGTTTAATTTGCAATTTAAAGGAACCGTTAACCGTTATCCGTTAACCGTTATCCGTTATCCGTTACCCGGGACTACGAGGTTGCAGTTCCACTTCGGCTCCAGGGGCCGTTGCCATCCCTCAGCTCTAAACTGGCACCCATGTGTAAACCATGGCTGCATGATGAAACGCATCTATATTTTTTATGCAATCATTGAGCCAGTCACAATTTTAAGCCAAAGACCTCCCACCCTCCACAGCCACCCGCCCATCAATCGACTACACCCAACTCTGATGTTCATCTGCATGCAATTTCACATGTCTACATGGTTACACAGTTGCACATTTATGTCGGTATCTGCGCGTGTGTGTGTGTGTGTGTGTTAAAACACTCGGAGAAAAGGTCGATATGAGAATTGATTTAAAAACCATAAAGCTTCTCTCTGTTTTATATACATAGTTTTAAAATGATGCGAATGAAATTAGCGTAAAATTAGAAACGATTGTTTCGAAATCTCAAATGGGGAAATGTGGATGAGATTTTTCTGAGTGTTGCTGTTGTTGTGTGTGAGGCGATGCTGCTCTTATTTTACAGTGGAATTCTTTCATTTATTCGTTTTCGGGCTTTTTGTTGGCCCCTGTAGGCTGTGTTTTTCTTTCGTTTGATTTTTGCTGCCACGACCTGAGCTGCCACCTGCCACCTGCCAGCTGCCTGCTGCCTGCAGCCCCCTCCCATTTTGCTGTCCCTATCGGCATCAGTAACAGGAACGGCAACAACAACAAAAACAACAACAGCAACACAGCAGCGGGTACAAGCCACATGGCTCGCGTATTGTCAAGTAAACATTTGAATCGTTTATACAACTGTTGCCAATCTAGCCAGGTCGCGAGGTCGCGTCGCTGCCAGCGTCATCGCTTGCCGCGTTGGATTGCCAATGACATTTCCGCTCGGAGCTCAGCGGTGCACAGTGCTCGGCCATGTTCCACGCCCCTCCTTCTCTTTATGGCGACACTGAAATTTGCCGGCGGCTGCTTCAATCACGGTGGCAAAGCAATTTTATATGCTTCGTCGCCGTGCATTTGATTTGCTTTCGTTTTTGTTTTTTATTTTTATTTTTATTTTTATTTTCATTTTCGTGGATGTTTCGTGTCCTTTTGCTCTTTTTCCGTATCCATTTCTTATTTTTTTATTTTTTTGTTTGCTCCGAGCGGCACTAAAAAAACGATCAACAACAACATGAAAAAAATTACATTAATTGTCCCCATCGACTTCTCCCAATTGTATTATATTACTGCAATTAGATTTCAAATATAAATATGCAAACTCAAACTTAATAAATACGAACGATACTTAAAGAATGATGTCTGAGATTTAAAAAATGAGTATTTAAATTTGCAAATACTTTGTAACTGTGTACTTTAGTTAATAAGACTATTAAGATGATCGTGTCACAATAGAAAATAAAATATGAATAAATGAATATAGTTAAATTGAGATTTTTTGATGTGTAGAGTTTTTAAATTAAGCATTTTCTATAAAATGTAGCACTTCAGCAGTTCCTCTACTTCTGGTATTCATTCACTTATCTTCACAAAATTGAATGATTGATTATTGCTGCTCAACCCACTTCACTTGCTACGCCTTCAGGTCTCTTACGGTAAATAATATTCAATTGTTATCGGACATTTAACAATATAAATTTGTGGAACAGTTGTCTAATTTATGCTGTGCTACTACACGACAAATTTGTGCAATATGTTTGCTTCTTGAGTATCCAACATATAACACTATGCTGTCAGTTTTGCACACTCAGACACACACACACACACACTGCTGCAGGCGACCGCAAGCCAAGTGTCAACATAAGCAGACACTTGGCATAAGCTCTTGCACTTTCTCTCAACCCAACCCCCTCCTGCGCCAATGCATCCCCCTCTGGCTTACTTTCGCCAGCGCAACTTCCATATTGCCTTCGTGGTATGTCCTTTGGTTTCATTACTGAGCCAACTTTGTGATTGCGTTCCGCATGCAGTGTCCTGCAGGACGACGTGAGGAAGATGGCCCCGGCTCCATTTAAGGACACTGCCTCTGCATGCCACAAAATTTCTTGTTCGTTGTTTTTGTTGATGTTGATGTTGCTGTTGCTGATGCAGTTAGCCCCATTTACTTGGGGCTTTACCACCCGCTGCCTCCGTGTCCTGTATGTCCGTGCTTATATGTGGATCATTTTCTGGACTGGAATACACAGTTGATATTGCTTAAGGAATGTCATACAAACTGTCTTGAATAGATGTACATATCATCCAAGTTGTTCGTGTATCATGTCGTCAAACGAGAACCGTCTTTCATGAGATAAACGCATAAGTCTTTGAAAATGTCATATCGATCGAATGTCAAAATTGAAACCTGTTCCTGATGTTGCACAACATATGCTAGCTACGGACCTTTAGATAAAGGGCTCATTATTGAGTAAACTTACTGCTCAATATTAACTGAATTCATTTGTAATAGTTTTCATATCTAAATCCAAAATTTATTAAACAGCAGGTGGTAGAAGTACAAGTTTAGAGTCTCATAAAGTTATCACAAGCTGATGGCTGATGGTCAAGCAACTTTATTGAAGCATTGTATAACTTAAGGATATGCCTTTTGCAACGTGACCCGGCAAATGGTACACAAAGTCAAGCAGCCAAAATTGTATTGCATAATGTGCCCCGTACAACATTCAGCACCCAAAAGTTGAGTCTCAGACGGAGGCGGGGTTGGAGTTGGAGTTGGGGACAGTTAAGCAGTGCATTGTCGAATGGATCGGATGTGGGCAAAGAGGGTAGGCGGGCTGAGTGGCTGAGTGGAGGGATGGAGGGGTGGAGGGTGTTGAGCTGTTGCTGACTGCTGCACTTCCGTTCTACGCTGTACACTTCAATTATCTTCAATTTTCGGCAAATGTCTCAAGAACAATAGCTGTGCTGATTGGAATCCTTTAACTCGCTGCATGTTGCTGGTTGTCCATGCCACAAAGTGTAACCCTCAAACGGGGAAGCCTCCCCCCTCACCCCTCTCGCAATTTGCAGAAGCATAGCTGATTTCCTTGCGTTCCCCTTGCACACTTGTGGCACACTTATCTTAAGGCTTGCTCGTCGTGTTCTTGTTGTTGCCATTTGCCGTTGTTTTCAGTATTGTTTCGAGAAACCTGGTCGACTGCAAGACAGTTACAAATGCGACAACATTGTTGCTAGCTGCTCGTCGAGGGGCGCCCCAAAGCTCAATTGCTACAACAGCTGTCGAGTGCTGCGGTCCAAAACGGTGTGTTGCAGGGGTTGTGGATGGAAATGAAACAAAGTGTAAATCGAACCAGCGCATTTTCTCATCGCGTTCCTTTTATATTGGTTTCTTCCTTTTATTTTTTCCTCATTTTACTGCAATTGTCTGCGAATTTGTTGCAATTTGATTTTCCATTACGAAATAATTTGCACAAATATTTGGTCTGCGAAAAAAGAGCAACCAATTTTTTTTGGATTTTTGTTTTAGTAAAAACCAGAAAAACTGCTCGCTGCAACAAGTTATTTGTTTACTTATTTACTTTGCTGGATATGTTTATCTACTATTAATATCAAAACAAACTTGATATGCATATCATATCTAGATAATACTTTATTATTATTTTTGAATACTCCCTCAACTAGAAGAAATGACTACGGCTTGCCTGTAGTTTGCACAAAAATTGTGTTTCGAATTTGCAACGGAAAGGGAAGAATTGATGTCTTAGGCACTATAAAGATTACATCACTGTAAATTCAAATGAGTATGGTATTTAATTTTGTTGAAAATGTGTAAAAGATCAATACAACAATCCGATTACTAGTGTTAACAACAGAAAATATCGATACTGCGCTCGATACCTGAACTTAAGAATACATTGAATAAATCTCCTTAGTCTAACCGTCAAAATTTTAAAAACCCAACAAATTTAAACGTATTATCAAAAGGCATTTTCTTTAAAAATGATTTCATAAACGGAACCCAATACACCGACTCACCCTTCAAACGAATAAAAATTCAATTGTTTGCTGTCCAAATTATGATGAAAAGAAATTGGATCCGATATGCAAAAACATGGAAGGAGAGACATGGATAAGCAGCAGGAAATCTGTTCATTTAGCTTGTTAACGTATTAAGGCTCAGCATACTGGCAGCAGCAACAATTCAAATCCTGTTTGTCAGCGTCATTAGAATTCCAAGTCAAATGTGTTTTTGCCGCTGCTGCGGGCAGCCAGTAGGGCCGCCAACCAATCCACCAACCCATCAGCCCGCCAGCCGAACGGACAAGCAAACAAGCAAACCAAACAATGAAATCAAACAGGATGGGGAGGACTGGGACTAGCCCGGACTGGGGTAACGGAGCGATGGGCGTTGGGCGTTGGAAATTGACAAAAGCGAGAAGCGAATCACCAGCTAGCTAGAGAGACAATAGGCAACAGTATTGTCATTGCATATTGATTGCGAACGGGCTGCATTCCGTTAAACTCACGCCTCAACTGCTGCCCCACTTCAAATCAAACCCAAGCCCCCCATCCCCCCTCGCAACTGTTGCCCGACTAGAACAAAACAGAGACAAAACGGCTTGCCTGCAAATCAAATTGATTTCCAAATCCTTTGCAGCAAATTTGAAAAAGAGCAGCGAGAATAACGTGATGTGAGCAAGCTGCAGTTTATTTTTTACTATTCTGATGTTGGCCATGTTGAAAGCGGCTTAAAGCTGTTCATTCCGAGTCGTTGCCTAGACGACGCCCCCACCGCTGCAAAGCAACATTTGCAACAGTTGAGGTGACACCAAAATGGTTACCAGAATTTTCTGCAGAAAGCTCACAAACATTTCAATTTCCAGTCCATGCAACATTCAATGTTTGTTGATTTTCAGTTTTTATTTTTTTGTGGCTTTTTTAAAATATTTTTTCACTCATATGTAATGGCTGCATTTAAGTTGCACATGTTGTGAAAGTTTGCGACTTGCAATCGAGATTGGCAAAAAAAAAAAAGTGTGCAGCAGTAATAAACAGTATTGCAGTAATATCGCAGTAATAAAAATCTGACAAAGGCGAGAATTAATCATATCAAATATTGGCTTTTAACTTTCAACTTTTAAATTGGATGAATGAATTGTGTTCAGTACGTGTAATACACAATGTGGGCAAACAAGTGTGAGACAGGCAAAATGACACTGCGATATGTAAAATTGTAAACCTTCTTTTCCTTGTGGACACCGATCTCCAATTGAACAAAAGTCAATATAGAAGAGATCTTTTCAAAATTACAACAACAAAAAATTAATATAATAATTAATTAGTTAACACATTTCATATGTTTTACAATTCTATGCATGTTACCTTGTTCAAAATTAGAATTCCCTTTGCAAGTGTCACAACAAAATTGGTTGAATGATTAATGAATGTTTGTTTGATTGAGTGTTGCGTAATTTCATAAAAGTCCTTTGCTGTTTGTGTTATTGTGTCAGAGTATCGCATATTCCACTCCAGAGTTTCCCTTTTTTTATTATTATTTTTTTCGTTTTTGTTTTGCACCACCACAAAAATGTATTGAAAATACCGTAAAAAAGTAACAACAGTGGCGCGATTGTTGCATGCAAACTTTTTGCGGTTGGCCAGCCACACGCCCCATATTAAGGTTGTTGAATTTATGGTCCCCGGGCAGCTGAAGAGCAATCAGAAATATAAGTAAACGCCAGCCAGTGTTCAATTTGAAAACAATGAAACAATTGTATTGCATAGAAATTCGATTTCCACACATTAATTGTTAGTCCAAACTGAAAATCGAATCAAACCATGCGCTATGCATATATATATATATATCTATATCCGTCGATTAGTGAGAGACCATTCGTTGCATTTCAAAAATACATCGAGCATGAATATGCATAGAACAAAGGACAGATATGCATGTGTATTTATTTGCAGGTTCAAAGTTTCTATTGACACGAGTAAAGCCGCTTTGGCGACGGCTAATTGTTTGGTGTAGGAAACTTGTAAGAAATTCACTGAATGTTGCAAATAAACTACGTGCATCGAAAATATTTTTGCAAGTGACACTGAAATTTGTCTGTGAATCTAACATTCGCTTACTAAGTTGAAAGTATCTGAAATGCATTGGAACATATGAAAATAATTTGTGCTTAGTCAATCAGAAAATATGTGAAAATAGTTCCTGGAAAAGAGCAAAGCTAGCGAAAACCCTCGAATGCCGAGTACAAAGTAATCAAATGACAATTGCAAATACTTTTTATATTTGATATTATTGAGCAATTATTGCGCATATTTGGCATTAAGCTCAAGTGTAACTGAGCGCAACTCAAATTGAAATTGTGAACACGATAAATGCAAAATCAATGCATAAAGTCCCTACAATCTCGGCTGGCAAATATAAATTTCTATTTTCAATTCAAATGTTGTATATACATATATACACTTAAATAAACACACGGACACATTTCATAATTCATTAACAACAGAAACTTTAATATGTCCTGAAAAATAACACTTAAAAATGTTAATGAAACACGGAGATATTTGCAATGCTTTCTGTGAAATTCAACAGATATATTTACGTTGTTGACATTTTTAAAAACTTTCAGAAATATTATAGATCTGCAACACTTTTAGAAGAGTGCAGATAAGTTCTTATCTGAGCACCCTTTTCATCAGCATCGGACTTCGATATCATTCTACTCTTCCATTTGATTTTAATTATGGTGGAAGTTGGATGTCATCAGCTTGACTCCGATCTGCAAGGATATATGTAATCTTCGGCGTCCTTTGTTATTGAAACGCGCAATTCTCAGAAATGAAAACACTTAAAACCTATAAAGTGTGAAAGACCGAATACCTTCAGCAAATTTCAGAGCTTTCCTATTCTCTACTGGCCAGTTCTTAACAATACAGTATTATTTTGGGGCAACATACAATTTTTATATTTACTCAGAACTAAATACATACTTTTTAACGGTGTACATTTACTGCTGCATATTGCTTACGAATTGCCTCGAATAACTTAAGTAAATGCAATAATTTTGTGAAACATTCAGAAAAGTAACATTTTATTGAATAGCCAACTGTAAAACAATAACGCAACGGCAACCTGGTGGGCCAATTGGTGACAAAACTACATCTTTATGCAGCTTTTTTTAGTTCATTAGAGCAAATCGAGCCGAAATATGAAAATATGAAACATCAGTATTTGTATGCCTTACCAGACATGTAAAACAAGCAATGGCTCCGAGTGCTTGACTCGCTGCCTGGCGCCTAATGGGGCGGCCTGAACGGCGAGTGTGTTGGGTGTGTGTTGAGTGTGTGTTGGGTGTGTGTTGGGTGTTTGGGGTTTTTAGGGACTGGCTGTCGAAATTGAGTGTAAATGTCGCGGCAACTTATGCCACACACGTATACGCACTTGCTTAATATTGTGGCAAGATATGCTTGCTGGCAAGCCAGAGCCACAAAACCGACAACGACAAAGACATGAAGCGCGAAAGGACGCCAGTAACGGGTGACAGAGGGGTTATGGTGGCGAGGGGAGGGGTGTTAGCAAAAACTCACCCGAGTCAGCAGCAGGCGCAGCAGCAGAAGGATATGGTGCGATGTACAACGATGCTGCTGCAGGCGTTTGACTAGTGTGCGTGTGTGTATCTGTGTGTACGAGAGTACCACACACACTCACACACACACACACACACACACACATTGGGACCCCCACCGCTTGCAACTGCCACATGTGGCTCGGTCGTGAAGGTGTCGTGTTGAACATGTTAGGTGTCTTGTCGCTTATCATGTTAAGTGGGTACAACCACGTCTACGTGCCTCGCATCTGACTGTCGTCTGTCTGTCGTCCTCACTGTCTAAGGTAATTTCCATAGAAATATGTAAAATTTACAGACAGTCACAGACGAGCTTAGAGGCAGACAGACAAACAGCACGGCAAAGCCAAGCAAAGCAAAGCAAAGCAAAGCAAAGTAACTGAAGAAATTAGCAACAAAACTGACAAATGCAAAACGGTAAAAACGTAAAGCGGCAACAGCATTTTGCGGCACTCGTCCTGTTTGGGGTCTTGAGCGTGTCTTGGGCGACTGCCACTTGGCCTACTCCTGCCAGGCTAATTTTCTTTGAAAGTGCTGCGACTCTTCGCGCTCTTGTTGAGCCTGCTGCTGTCAAGACAAGCTCATTTGCACCTCATTAAATGCTGCCACTCGACCTGATGACGACGCAAAATCAGCGCACAACTCACCACTCACCGCTCACCGCTCCCCCTCACTCCCCGCACTCATGTGCCGCGCCATATTCTTGGATGCAAATGCAAACATACTGTCCCCATCCTGCCCCCATCCTCAACCAGATGAGAACACCAACCAATCTCTTAACTGTGTGCTCCAGAAAAAAGAGCGATATTTTTAAAAAATTGACAGCATCAAACCCGACTCTCAAACTAATCAAATATGTGTTTGCAACAAGACAAACAAACAAAATACATTCACTTTCTCATACGTGAGGCCAGCACTGAAATCCAGCATTGCCAAATAACAGACGAGGGAAACAAATGGCTGCACTTGATTAAGTATATTTATTGCAGCTGGTTGATGAAGATAGAACTTTGGGTAAAATTCATATGAGTTATATTTGATGTTCTATGATTTAATTGCAATTGTGTCATGACTGTTGTAACACATCGAAAGATTTGTAAAAAAGTATAAATATGTTGTTGATTAGCAGCTCTGCCCAGTCGATATAGCCATAACTTGCTAACAAAACAAGTTGAAGACTTATATTTTTTATGAATCGTACAAGTCTAGTTCCAGCGTAGACATGAGACTTAACAATGATTGTTCTAGGAGTAAAAATTATCAATAGGCGAGGCGACATCAACAATAAACATATATACAACTGCAGATAAAATTGTAGGGTATAGCTCGACCTGGTTGTTGTTGCTTTTGCAAATGAGATAGCTTATACTTGCCAAAGTCCTTTACCTGTTCAGCTAATGGAAATCATGTCGAAAGGCTTCACTGGCTTTGCATAAAAAAAGGACAGCAAAAAAGAAGACCCGTAAAGAAATTAAAATTGATGTTGCATTTGTATTGGCAGTTAGTTGCTGATTAACTGCTGCTGTTGTCGTTGTTGTTGCTGCTGTGCTCAGCAAATTGCTGTTAATGCGACATTGTTGCTGTTTCTCTTTTGATGTTGCTGTTGCAGTTGCAATCTTTGTTGTGGTTGTTGTTGTTGCTGTGGTTGTTCTTGTTGCTGCTGCAGTTGCTTATCCGGCGTGGCAATTGCCATAATTCGCCATCTGGATGATTGACTGGCTGCAACCCGGCACTGGTGTGGCAAGGGTAAGCTAGCAATGTGCTGTCGTTGCCTTCTACTTCCGCCCCAAACACCACCCACCTCCCACTTTCCGCCTGACAATTGACAGTTACAATTCATGTGGGATGCAGTTTTTGCTGTACTTGCCAAAGATGCATTGATGCCCCAAACCCAACACACTAATTGACATGCATCGATGCATCGATGCATCGATGACGTTTATTAGCAGTACGCAGACATGCTCACACTCCAATTCATCTGAATCCGGGATGCGGGATGCGGGATGCGGGATGCGGACAACGAACAGGGGACACGGGACACGGTACTCACGGCTCAGTGATGAAATTATTGTGTGCGTGGTGCAGCATATTAAGTTAATTTGATTTAATAGTGTTGCGCAGTTGCGACAATAAGTGTTGCCAGTTCATTAAAATGTCGATGCGACAAGTGCACACCGAGCCAAATGTGCAAAATATATTTATGTATATTTATATGCGGACGGTCGGGCAGACAATATCTTTCTATAATAAAAACTTGAAAAAACACTAACCGATTTTAAAAACATGCTAAGATTGATTGAATATTTAATATTGTAGGCTAAAAAAGAAAGAAATGCAAAGAGGGGAAAAACAGAAGAAGAAGAAGAAGAAGAGTTGAATACCCCAGAGAGCATCCGCACTAGAATCTTTGGAACTGAACCTGAGTTAATTTCATTGAGTATAGCTGCAAAAAAATAATAAGTCCAAATTACCCATCGAGCGTCCATAAGCTAAGAACTAAGATTCATGAATATAGCTTTTTGCCCAAATAAAACTGGGTATTTTATGCGAAATATTTGAGGACACGAGAGCAGCCATAGATTATGGATTGTGTAAGCGCAAACAGGGATCATTCATCACAAAATCATTGACCATCGACGAGCTATTATCCAGCTTGAAGCTTGTACCCTTTTTTTGCGTTTTTTTTTTTTTGCTTTATGCAATTCACTTTAAGTGTCTTTGGTGTCTTTTGCCGACGCTGAAGTAACCGGGAAAGCCAGTAGCCAAGTTTCAAAAGCAAATTTCCCTGAGGATGCCCCGCGACGAGTACTCAACTGATGCTGTTGGCTGTTTGGCAGCCAGCCCGGCTATAAGCGTCATTGGAATTCCCCAAAGCCATTAAGCGCAAATGTATGCAACACCCAGCTAAAAACGACCAAAATATCTGAAAAATGTCAGAGTCAGGACAGACACCCTAAAGTCCGCCCCAAATTCGAATCCCATCTACGTTTTGGCAACACTTCATTAGCAAGCGTTCAGTTATTGTTGTTGTTGTTGTTGTTGTTATTTTGGTTGATGCTGCCTTTGCCTTGGCTAACAATAATTTAATTTCGCAGCACTATTGGCTGCCTCGAACTAAAAAGTAATTTCATTGATTACAAGGAGCGCTCGCGCACCAGGATAAAGGATAACAAGCAACGGGCAACGATACCAACCACTTGGGATACTATGGTGTTTAGCAATGGCACTGCCAATGCAACCAACTTGTGGCTTGAATGCTTCAACCACCCAACCACCACCCCCAACAGCTAAAATGCCACTTTCCATTCCCATTCCAGGTCTGTACAGTGTACTTAAATAAGTAGTAGTAACAAGAGCAAACAGCAGTGCCAGTCCCATTCAAAGACTTCGCTTGATTCTCTAAGTTTCCTAAGTGAATCGAAGGAACACAAAAATAATCATCATCAATTGATATTTTTAAGTAGTTTTATGCTCGACTGCATGTCCAACTTGTTCAAATAATCATCATTGTTTCGTCAATTGATGGACACAAATCGGTGAAAGGGGCATCTTGAAGGCAGAGGGAAGCATTCGGACCGCATAAACTATAAATATTCTTGATTAGTATTAACAGCCGAGTCGATCTTGCCTTATCCGTTCATAGCTTACTAACAATAACTTATCGGATACCATCCGCTTATCAAGTTATCGCATTTTATCGCTAACTATCCCCATACTCGTTATATTGAGTAAAATCGATTGCAATTAAAATTATATCTTAAAAAAGTGTGGCTATAAATACATGAGACACAACATTTCGAATATAACTTCTCGAATAGCACACACAGATCAGAATTATATCATTTTATCGATAACTATCCCTATCGATAACAATAAAATCTATATTTTATAGAGTAGAGTATACCTTGGCAACCCATTTATCAGCCGTGGAAATTTCATTTGCATATCACAATTTCAAAAATAAGTGCTGACAAACATTGACATTAGTTTCAGCTGAAGTTAGCTTAGATTGTCTTCATTTAAATAATATAAGTTAGTTAGCTTGTCGTCATCAACTGCTGGTAGATATTTGCTGATTCCTATTGCTGATTGGCGATTAGTCATCAAATATCTGTGGGCGTCTTGGAAGAGCTTTGCCAGCAATATTTGTTACTTGAAACTACTAATGAATAACTTTCCAAGTTTAGAAGGCACTTTTGCTTTAGGGTCGGTCAACTGGCAGGGCAATCACAAAGGGTCGACAATAAATGATTTGATCAATGACTACCGCCAAGAAGCCAATGATGAGCGTTGAAGTTGATGGGGACAAGGCATGGCTGTCGAAGCATTTTAATGGCTTTGTTGCCCTGGGAACGATTTTTCGCTTAGTGTATGGCAATTTGGGTTGAATGATAAGCTTGTTTCCGTTCCGTTCACCATTCACCGTTTTAGCTAGCGATGTGTTCGTTGGGTGCTAACAGCGCAAAATTAACTTATCAAACATACATTACAAGCCCAAAGTTCACATTAACAGCATTAACATTAACAAGCGGTTCCGTTTGGTTCCCTTGCCACCTGCCACGTGCCTCCACCCTCAACGGCTGCTGCTGATAGCGCGTCATGAACCGACATCTCGCTCCCAGACTCCTAGTGGCACAAAATGTTCTAGCGAATTCCCCCAGCAATTGAAAGTTGCGGCAAACTATGCTGCTGCACACACACACACACACACGCACACACGCACACACTCACACAGATACTCTGCTCGAACTCTAGGTTGAACTTGTGGCAGGGCAGAGCGGTGGATGCCGCTTGGGGCCGCGTCCCTGGCATTGCCGTTGATTGAGTTGCGTTCGATTCCTCCCAAAAAATTTGCTGTTGTCAGCCGGGTGAGGCAAACGCTAGTGCGTCCTGGTGTCGAAATAAATGATTAAATGCCAGACGATGTTGCTGCTGTTGCTCCTGCTCCTGCCCCTGCTCCAGCTCCTGCTGATGATGATGACGAGCCGAACAATAACACTAAGTGCCTCCCTCACAGCGGCCACAATCCCGATGGCCCATTCGAAATTATTGGAAAACTCATTAATACGCAAAAACCGGATAAGCGGCAAAATGTGAATATGTGCGAACGTGACGCATACACAACACACATACATGCAACCCACCCCCACCCACCCACACACACACACACACCCACACACATACATGCACACCCTTAACTGCATTTCGCTGCTTGAATAATTGCAAAACTCGGCGAAAATTCAAATGGCACTCAATCCGTTGGCATTAGCATTAATTTGAATATAACGTGGCATTATCGATTAAATGCCGTAAGAATTTTCAGACAGTTTCATTTAAGGGTTAGCCTACTTTGAGCTTTAATTTTTAACTATTCGAATATCCCAAAAACCTTAAAGCTCCCTCAAAGCCAAACTGTCCTTGAGTTACAGCTAAATTAAATATGATTGTAGTCCTAAAATACAGCTTTAACTCTTTGTTTAGATTTATTGGTTATTCCAAACCGATGTCCACCTGTTGACATCAGAAACTTTAAGAATCTTTTGGCCGATTGTCCCTATGAAAGCGATATGATATAGAAGACTGTTGTGTATTGAACTGATATATATGCATATGTACTGCCTGCAGCTAAAAGACGGATATATATTTCAAGTTTCATCAAGATAGCTTTACAACTAAGCAACTAATTTCCATGGAAACGGATAATTGGAGAGACGAGCGTGAGTATATAACTCGGCTGGTGATGTAGAACAGAAATATATATTCCTTATAAGGTCGGAGACTTTAAAGTGTTACAAACTTTACAACAAAATTGAGAGTAAAGCTCTTAACTGACGGATTGTATATAATGGGGGGGGAAAGCGCATCATCAAGCCTTATGTTGTAAGAGATGTCGCATGAGAGTGTAAGCTAGCTTGAAAACTATTGGGTGCTTTCAAATAGCACTCAAATCAAGCAGCTCAAGCATGAAATCGAATATGATTATTGAACTGAAAATAAACAAAAGAAAACAGAAGGAAAACAAAACTACTGACAACTATTTAAGGCTTAAGCTGTAAGCTTCAAGTGAAATCAAGTACTCAGCTGCTTGGTTTTTTGTTAGACCACACAAAGTGTGTAAGAGTGTTGACTTCAAAATAAGAAAAAGAAGACAACAATTTCATCTATTGATTGCCCTGCAAATGACATTCCTAGCATTTATTTAACTGTAAGCTGCACCTAAGCCGGATGCCTCACTAAAAATCAATGTTTGACGACTATTCCGCACATTTTGCACTTAACTTAAAGCGCTTTAAGGCGCCAACATCCACATCCACATCGACTTCCACTTCGACATCGACATCAGCTGGCGGTTGGCTATTGGACTTTAACAAAAGCCGCAGGCGGTTTGCGGCCAGACTGACTGAACAGGCAGAGACTGGGTCAAATCGGATCCCATCGGCCCTTCCCCCTTCACACTGCTGCTGCTTTATTTTATTTTATTTTATTTTATTCCTATTCTTATTCTTATTTTTTTTTGCATTTTGTTCTCATTCTATTTGCTGGTCTGTAGTAAATTTGGCTACCTTCACCCTGTGGACGCATTGCATTTTAGTCACGTACAAACACGAAAGTTATCGAAGATTTAAGCGCACGTAGTACATGATGCTGCTTCCTGGCAAGAAAACGCTCACACACACACATAGACACAGAGACGCGGCCAGGGAAAAGAGACCACAATGATCCGCATAGACTTGAAATACCAAAAGTCATCATCAAATGCCGTGAGTTATTGTAAAATTCCAGTTACGTTTTCGGAGCCTGTTCGTGTTTTTAGGTGGCACGTCGCACACCCCACACGCACACACACACACAGAGAGAGAGAGAGAGAGAGAGAGAGAGAAGAGAGAGAGAGAGGAACAGACAGGCACACAGACGGGACACAACGGCGAGGACAACGACAACAGTGCCAAGTGCTTGTCAAATTGAAATTAAAAGCCAAATGCTTCAAGCGAGTTCAAGCGGTTGAGTCTAGCTCCAATAACCGTAAACGCACGCACACACACACACACACACACACACACACACACATACACACATGTGTATATCCCTTTTTTCTTCATAAAATCAATAAAGCCAAATAAAATACATACATTAGTTTTTTCCTAATTCTGACCAGTCACAACAACCAGGCCAACTGTCTACTAACATTTTGTGGTTGTCTGTTCGCCGCAGCCAGCAAAACAGCAACTCGAATGGGGAATACTCAACAGTTGCACTTACGGCTTTAATACCCGAAAACCAATTGAAAATTAGTGAGAAGGGATCGAGTCACTACATCATTCAATCGGATCACAAAATGAGTTCTAGTTTCAAAAACTCTTTTGTTATCAGCACCAAACTATAATTGGAGTGAAATTTAAATGTCGGCAGTCTGACTTCGGCCTGCAAGGCTATGCAATTTCCGACAGTCTTCTCAATTATTGATACTATTTTTCGATGCTGGACGTTTGAAAAATAAAATTGCTTCTTTTTTCTACGTAGGGATATGTACATTTCAATTTAAATTTTCAGTTTTAAGGTTATTTAGTTATTGTGGCCCGCCAGGCATTCAGTCTGTCAATCTGTCAGTCCGGACCGAACCGGACCGGACCGGACAAACTGTTTCATTTTATGGGTATTATTTTATTATCTATATTATACTATTTATTTATTTTTGAAATGTGCGTTGCCCACAAAAGCAGGCAACACTTGGCAGCCGAGGAACACTTGAAGTTAAGCCTTAAGCCATATGAGAACCACACAAACACATATATATATATACATATATATATATATATATATATGTGTGTGTGCGGGCTGGCAACACTTAATGCTCAAAACTTAACATCTTTTGTATCCATGTGCATTGAAATCTGGCCATGGCCAGACCATTAAATACGTCTTAGCTGCAGCAGCAAGACCAGAACCATTGTAGATGACTGCAAGCATTCAGATTAAGTCATACACCCCCCCGCCCACCTCTCTCTCTCTCTCCTTCGCTCTCTCTCCATTTTGTGGTCTGCTTTGGCGCTGCTGTTTGCTACTGTTGCTGACATGTGTGCGTAGAAGTCGCCTGCGGCCAATGACAATGCAATGGCAAATAGGCGACAAAACGAAATGAGAAATGTGCAGGCATTTTCATTGAAGGCGAGTAGAGGGAGTGAGAGAGAGAGAGAGAGAAAGAGAAAGAGAGAAGGGGAGGGGGAGGGGGACCCTCAACACCAGTTGAGATTAGAAAAGCATTTGTTGAAATCAAAAAGCCAGAGACAGGCTCGGACAGCAAGCTATATGCGTCATGACCGCAACTAGAGAGGCACCGACAGAGACAGAGACAGGGACAGAGAGAGAGATAGAGGGAGAGAGAGAGGGAAGAGATAGATAGATTCGCACCAAAGGCCAGAAAAAAATGTACCAAGTACTGTTTCTGGCACAGAGGCAACTACATCTTTGAAGTCCGTGCTTGTAATGCAGCAATATCAGAAGAACAAAGAAACGATTGGTTCCATAATGCTCGACTTGATGATACCCTATTCGAAGATAGAGGTGATCTACCTGCCAGAGATCACATTTGGCCAGCTCAACTAGAAGTATATCCTGTTCGAAGACGTTACCATATTTTCAGAGTTCACTTTTTAAGAATACGAAGAATACGAAAAACCCGCATTTTTACTGAACTGACTTGAACTAACTTTTGTTTACCTCCCCAGCATGATTTACACAATGGATAACGAGAGAAGAAGACGCAATAGAAAATACATGGGTCACATGTGTAAGGATGGAATCCCCCACTCTGACCCTTGGCCCATGCCCCAAGCTGGCAGCACAGCGCTTTATCAAAGGCCTCATCCCAGTTTCAATTAGTGCAGGAAAACTAAATTAAGCAGTAACTGTATTTTTCCAATGCCTCTTCTTCTGCCCGTTTTCATCACTTTTGCCAGCCATGCTAAAGCAACGGCATAAATAACAACAGGCAAATGCCAAAGCAGCCGCCATTGGAATTGCAAATTATCAAAAAAAAAACCAAACTGCAATAAAAAATCGCAGAACATAAAAAAAAAACAAACAAATCGGAAACTAAATGAATGTTATGGTAATGTGTGACCAATGTATGGCCGCAGAAAATGAATGCTATATGCCCTATATTTAGTCGGGGCAGTACAATTTAAATTGACTCTCAACTGTTGTTTGCATAAATTTAATATAAATATATCACAAGAAGGAAAAAATTATAAAATAAACTAAATAACACACTCTCGAATATACATTTTTGAAATGAGTGAGCCATAAATTCCTAAAATTCCTCTGTGCAAGCTATATATGTGACATAACTTGATTGATATCATAAATAAACTATTCAAACTTTTAAAAATTACGTTTCCAAAAGTTTTGGAAATGTGATAAAAAAACCAAACATTTTTACTAACTAACTAACGAAAAATAGTATTTCATTAAATGAATCGAATAGAATAATAAAACGAATTTAAATGCTGTGAGCCTTAAATCCTTTTTGATTTTATTTGTCAGTTCTTTTGTAAGTCCCATTCGTTAACGTTTCACAAGCACTGCGACAATTAAACTGTTATTACACGGCATTCGATCATTTTAATTAAAATACATTTCGAAAACACTAAGACCTTTGTGGTCTCATAAATAGATATGCAAAAAATAAAAAATGTTTGCCAGTTAACAAAGGGTTTTCCGATAGAGATGCTTTCTATGGATTTCCATTGTTGTTACCGTCTTAGTTAGTTATGGCAAAGTCACAATAGCCGTCGCAACAAGCTCTAACTAGGCATAGAGGAATGGGAATGCGAATTAATGGATGGATAGATGCATGGCTGGCTGAGTGGATGGATGAATGCCCAGGACAAGGCAGTGTCGCCAGCATCGTCGCCTCTATTGTTAAACGCATGAAAAATAGCCAACGCTGTCGCTCATCAGAGGACGAGGACGAGGACGAGGACGACGACGCCGCTAGCAAGTTGCACGGATTTGCGGCAGGTGCGTGTCTCTGATTCTGCTGCTACGTGAGTGTGCACGTGTGTGCGTCAGGTGCATAACTCATGCGCTGCGTTGCGCTTGCGATTTATGGCCAGTGGCTGCAAATGAACAAAGCGACCAACTCTTTTGACAAATTGCATTGCCGCCTGTTAATTGAATTATGGGCAAGGAAGCGAACGCTCTTTGCACGGGACACATGGACACCAGAGCCGGTCGGCGTGGCTAAGACGTTTGTGGCTAAAATGCAAAGCATTTTAATTAGCCAACTAGCCGGGGCGGGCGGGAGCGCGCCGGACCGAACCGGGCCGGGCGAGCACTTGACACTAATGAATTAATTAGCTGTAATGCGCAATTTGCGCAACAGCTGTGGGCAGCTGCTTCGTCCAGCAGCAACAACACATGACAACAAGTACAAGGACAACTGTCGAAATCAATTTGTCCCATAAGTACATGCTGTGTACCGCTGCGATTTTAGTTCAATTAGCATGCCACCTAGTCCGCCACATTGATAACGGCCCCCAGGTGCAACAGCGTCAATTCGCATTTAATGCGCAACGTTTGCTCGCCCCAAGATGCAAGCAAATACGATGTCGCTGACGATGACGATGACGATGACGATGACAATGGCGATTGGATACCGCATTTGTCAAAAACAAATCATAGTCATTGGCAACAGGAAGGAGTAGCGGGATTACTAATCAAATTAAATATCCTTTGACGAGCGAGTGTGTCAAGTTCATCGGAAGGCAAAACAGCAATGATTAGCGTCAATCAAAAGAGGTACCGAGTAACAGCAATCGGTGGCGAGTAACAGTAACGATTAGCGAGAACGAATAGCGGGATTAGTAACAATCGGTTCATTTTTACTTTGACGAGCAAGTATGTGAACGAAAATTCAATAGAGCAATAGGGGCAACGATTAGCGGCACTCCAAATAGTCAGCGAGTAGCAACAGCGATCAACAGCAGCGAGTAGAAGCAACTGTCGAGTGTAACTAGTAGAAAGAGCTTTAACGGGCGATGTTTTCTTATAACTTTGTCTTGCATTGAAGAAGACATAAGAATCATCACGTATATATTTCCGTGATCATCATCACTATCCGATTCGACCCGTCGCCTAGAGTCTGCTTCTTTTTAGACACCTTTTTGCGTACGAAGATATCCATAACAATAACACAAAATATGCGTGTTATCATGCTGCAAATATAAATAACATCAACATCGGATTAAATATGACAAATTGCATTCTGATTTTTATATTTGAATTATTTCAAGATTATTTCAAGAAAAGAGCTCAACTTTAAGGAGCACGTTGTCAGTCCGTTTATGGGCCCCATCCTGCAAATGGTTGCAGTGTGCTGCTGCATTTAAATTAAAGTTCTCTTAAAGGGCAAGCGGAATTGAAATGAAACCACAACCGCAAGTTGCAACCAAAAGCGAACATCTCGATACACGCCCCCAATTGTTTCATGCATCACTTAAGCAACTGCACTATCTGCCACTCGAATCTCGAATTCCAATTGAGCAACTGTGGCTGCAGGGCTGTCACCAAAACCAGCCCAACCAACCCAACCAAGCATCCAATACCCAGCCACCAAGAAAGGCTTTTACAACTTCAACAGCAACAACAGCAACATAATTAGGCTTATCCCGTTGCATTGTTACGCCACGACAACTCAATTGTGGTGTGTGTGTGTGTGTGTGTTTGTGTATGTGTCTGTGTGTTTGTGCATTCCGCTTTGTCAGCGCGGCCAATTACTAAAATTATTTGTGTGTCGCTGCCGGCGAGGCAGGCAATGTTGCACTAATTTGCCATGCACACCGAGCAATCAATATTTTCCGCGCCCCTCCACCGACCCACGCCCACCCCAGCACCACTTCCAAGCTGCTGTCCTCCTCGAAATTTAATCAGGGATTTCCTTGATTTCGTTTCTCGAAGGTCGACTAAAGTTTTTATCGGCTATGCAGCAAAATATTTCATATATGCCTTAAAAAGCAAATGTTCAAAATTTCTCTTGCATTTTTATCAGAAAAACACACTCACACACACACACACACACACACACACACTTTAATTTTCCAAAAAAAAAAACATTACCAACATTTGTGCAGGGTGGGAAGGGCAGATTGAGTGTAAGCCTATTATAGAAATTACCAACGAATTGAACCGAAGACCATGAACCTGACCGAAAGGCCAATCCGCAGGTCAATTCAATTACTAACATTTGCCATGCCCCATTCCCGCGCGAGGGTTGCTACACGAATTTACATATCTGTACCAGTTTTGGTGTAATTAAAGGGAGCTCAGTCAAAAGACTAAATTTCATATTTCTTTAAATTACTTTAATTTGTTTGTGCTAGTTTCGATCTAGCCAACTTTTAAAAAAGCGTAATGAAATATTTTCTTTTTAAACTTCTTCGGCAGGGATTTGATTTCAAAGTTCAAAGTTTTCCATCGTGGCGGATTTAAAAGGAATTCTAAGAATTTGTTTTACATTCTACATATATCATTTTAATTCGATTCCTGCTCGGGCAAGTCGGAAGCAAAACCAGAACCTAAACCGAAATAAAAAAAAAATATTTTCTAAGTATCAATTACCTGAACCAGTATAATAAATACCTAGAAAAAAATTGGAACCACCTCAGAGCCGTAAATGAAATAAGAGGCAGGTTGACACGTAGCCTTTATTTAAACAGTTATTTATTACTATAGCTTGCAAATACACATCCGCTTACGTATTTATTCTTAAACATTTTCCAACCCTAAACTTTTCTATACTTGTTGCTCGCATCTCGTTGCCTGTGGCTGGACCATGTAATTTAGGGCATATATATTTTGGCTGTAAATATTTAATGCATACGACTAGTCATTTTCAAAAGAAAAAAAGAAGAAGAAAAACCTTGAGCACTGTACACATACATACACACACAGACACACACACTCCCACACACACACACATGGCACAGAAATAAAGCAGCCCTTGTTCTAGGCAAGCGATGTTATTATTGTTATTAAATTTTACTGGCCATAACTGTTGCTGGCAAGACAAATTAGTGGGGGGCTAGGCTAGGAGGTGGGATTCGGTTTCGGATTTGGTTTTGGATGGTAGTCGGAGGTTGGAGGTTGGAGATTGCAGATTGGAAGTGGACGAGGAGTGTGTCCTCCTTTGGCTGGACGACTAGCCCTATTCTGCCATTTTACGCACAGCGTTTTAATGTTGTGTTTGTGTGCTCATCAATATTTATTGGGGTTCGAGTACGTGAGCCGCACACAATAAGCGCTAGGGCTTTCTACACAAACACTACCACCACATCCACACCACCCCCCATAGCCACAGGTTCGAACATTTTGCGCAAATATTTTTATTTCTATTTGTGTTATTGTTAGTACGGTAGCATCTGATATATTACAGGCTTTGGCCCCGGGAGTTGCGCAGTTTGTTATTTACTATTCAAAAACTTCAATTACCGCAAAGTAGCCGCCGGTTGCGTTAATCGCCAGCGCAACCAACCCACCCACCCACACACACACACCCCAATGCCATACAGTTGCTTATAATGCTGATTAACGTTTTATTTACACATAAATAAAGGTAAAGTGTATTAGTTGTTAAGTCATTTTCCATTTATCGTCCATTGTTTGCGAGTATAAACTATATAGAAGCAACAGGAATAAGGATAGCAAATAAATACTGGTAATTTAATCCCATTTTTGGTGTAGACTTGTGTGCCTTGTTTGAAAAATAATTCGTTTTTTATTGATTTTTTATGTATCGTAAAAAAGCTGATGAACTTGTCTTTCAGTGTACAGTTTAATAATAAGAAATAAAAAAAAGGAATCTTGCAGAGGATAAAAAAAATGTTATATTTGTTTTTGCAATACAAACGGATGCATTTAGTATTATGCGAGCAACGTTCCTATTATAGTGAATACCGATCCCATTCCAAGCTTCAGCAAAATAACTTTAAGACTCTGCAAGAGTATGCAGATCATAAATCTGCATCTTGTAAAACGCTGACCACAAACTTAAGTATTAAGTCCTCAGAAGGCGATTTGCAGTGAACTTTAAGTGGCTTCAGGTGTGTGTGTGTGTGTATGTGTGTGTGTGTGTGTGTGTGTGTAGCAGATGCTCTAATGCTGTTTTGCTTTTACAGCTGTCAACACTTGCAGCACACACACACACACACACTCAGTTGAAGGCCTTAGCATGGTGACATGCGTGTCCTTGGCTGACTGACTGAGGGCCGATGGCTGCTTGATTACAAAACTAAGCCGTTTACAGAGACAGACAGTGAGAGACAGAGAGAGCGAGAGAGAGAGAGAGAGAGAGAGAGAGAGAGAGAGAGAGAGAGAGAGAGACGGGGAGAGAGAGCAGAGCGGTTAGCTTTATACAATCAGCTCGATGGCAGTGACAGACAGCTAAAGGACAGCCAAAGGACAGCTGAGGACAGGCGCAGGACACGCCAAAGGGAAGAAGGAGAACATCATTGCATACTGATTGCCAGGCGCTCGAACAAAATAATGCAAATTATTATTATGTATGTGTGTGTGTGTGTTTCTATGTTTTGCATAAATATATAAGCAGCAGATATGGGCAGGCAGGCAGGCAGGCAGGTTGTCGTCTGCCGTCGCCTGCCAGCTCTGCAATGCCGACCGCCTGCCTGCCTCAGTGCCTTCAAAATGAATTGAGGAGCTGATGTGTACCAGCAGCATACATCCGCTAAATAAACGGTTCCAAAGCCATTGCCATTGTTGCGATTGGTTGTGCAAAAAATTCGCTTCGCTTTATTATAAACAAATAGCTGAGATGCGAGATGCGAGATGCGGTAATGCAGCCACTCGCAGTCCAACCATCCAGCCACCTCGATCGCTGTAACAAGGACACGCTCGCTATTCTGCGGAAGCGGGAGACGCGTCTATGAGCGCCAAGCAGACGGATGCGCATACCAGGCACAACGCAGGACGCAGGATGCCGCTGGATGTGGCTGCTCACATTGCTGGTGCAGCCAGGCAGCGAAATATTGTCGCTCGCAATAAATGCCAAGCATCCGCTGTGCCAGCGACAAGGACGCCAACGACGACGACGACGACCGCCATTATGGCAGTGGCACCATTTTATGTTTTTTTTTTTTTGCAGCCATCCCCCCCAGCGACGTACCGTCCGCCCCGCCCGGCCACCCGCATTTACGCAAACCAAACCAAATAACGCGAATGCGATAAATAATGCAACTTGGCAATTGACGTTGCCATTGCGGCTGCCTCTGTTTTTTATGCCTTTCGGATGGTTGGCAACGCCAACGTGCTTTAAGCCGTGCCACATAGCATCCGACTGCACTTCAACGGTGTACTATCGACCCCCTCCCAAAACGGATGCGGCAACTTGATAATCTGTTTCTGCGACGCTGATTTCACGTTAAGTTCATCTACGAGTGGATTCCTTCAACACATGTGCCCCATATAAATTGCTGTTTGCGTTTGCCAGAGCAGAGCGGAGACAGCCATTCTGATCAAGATTACTTGGTACTTTAAATAAAAAAGAAATAGTCAAAAAATGTGGACACGCTGCCTTTCAATGCGCTTTTCCATCTTTTCCATCTTTTATTCTGTCTTTTTCGAACAATCTCTAATTCACTGCCTCTTCTTCACTCCCATTTTTTCCAACTATAATTCTCTCCTTAACTGAATCCCCCACTTACATGCTTTCTTTCATTCTCCCGCTCTTTTACCTTCTGTTTCTCCATCTCTATCTCTCTCTCTCTCTATGTCTCTCTCCATCCCTCCATATTTTCTTAGCTACATGGCTCTCCCTAACCGTTTCGCCCTCTTACTTCCTCTCTTTTAATCTCTCTCTGTCTCCCTCCAATTCAGTCTCTCTTTCTAGCAGCTCCCTAGCTCTGTCTCCATCTACCTCTCACTCTTTTCCCGCTTTCTTAGTCTTGATACACTTACATACATATATCTGCTTATGACTCGTTATATCCCCGACTTTACACTAAGTCTCCATGTGATTTTCATGACCTCAAGTAGGGCTTATGGATTTGTACGTTTGTTTGTCTGTTAAACAGAATGTTTCTCAAGACATTATGTTATAGTGTCTGAATAAATTGGCTTCCGGGTGGTGTTTCCATCTTTAGAGTTCGAGCCATGATTAGAAAACTTTTGGTTTTTGGAAATTGAGCCAGTTTCGATAATTCGATGATTCTTGATAAAGTAAAGATTTCCTAAATAATACGCTTTTCACCAATTTTCCATGCAGGGTATACAAAGGGGAGGCGAAAGTTGAGGTTGGTCCTTAAATTGTCTACTACCATCAATTTGATATGCATGAGCCTGGTCACTCTAACACCTCAACACTTCAACTGCATAACACCATCCCTCTCCTCACTCGTCATCACCGTCATCACCATCATCACCGTCAGCATCATCATCAGCTTTATCAACACACTCAGAAGCGCTATTGTCGCCTATTTTGTTGCTGGCTTATACAAACTGCTGTTTAATTAAAACATCAACTGAGGCATAAGGCAATGAATAATTCACATCATTATGACGTTGATGATGGCCACATGTGTGCATGTGTGTATGCATCACTGCACGACCTGGCAAAAACACAGCAAGTGCGACAGGGACAGACAGAGGGAGTGCGATGGAGAGGAAGGGAAGGAGATTCCTTGCAGCGAGCACAGACGAAGCGTCGCCATCGTCTTTAATGGAAATTTCAAGGTACTTCTACAATAAAAAATGATGCATAGTTTTGGGCGCGTGTTTAAATTGATGTCGCTTCCACATTGGGCCAAACCAATTCAACTGTCACACACACACACACACACACAAACGTAGACGCGCGCCTTAAAGGCTTCAAAAGCAATTTGTGTACATTTTTTGGTGGCACTAGAAGCAAAAAAGAGGGAAAAAAACACATTTTTATTTTATTATTTTATTCCTTGCCATTTATAGTTTTGAGCGTGCGAATTTAATCAAAAGTCAAAAGCACAGCACACACGGCCAGGATGTGCCCGGTGCGTGTGTGTGCGTAAGCTTGCATGTGTGTTGACCCACATAAGAGCAAACACCAGAAAATATCTGCGAGCGATGCGAGCGACGAGCACAAAAAGACTCATCAAAAACTCATAAATTTGCAATTTTCGACACATGACAAAATAAATTGTAAACAATGCTTCCCCAAAGCATGAAGCCGAGAACAACGACAACAACAAGCACAACCTGAATAACAACACGCACACACAGAAAATAAAAGTAACAAAACAAAGGCTGTCCACACGGCGTATACAAATATTTTTGAAATGATGCCATGCGTTGAAGAGCCGATGAAGCTAGTGTTGAGGCTCATTTTTATGATAAAACTGATGCCAAAAGCTGATGCTGATGCTGAGGCTGATGCTGTAGGCGAAGCGGAAACTGCCAGCGATACTCAAACTGAAACTGATAACTGAAACTGATAACTGATAACTGCAGTCAGAACATAGAGAATTCGTAATCAGCCGCTAACGAGGAGTGCATCAGTTGAACTGTATTAAGTCAATAATGTATGTATGTGAGTAGGTGAATTGGATTACTTAGCTAAGAGATTTGATTTAATCGAACTCCAATTTAGATAGTAAGTTCTCCATCCGTGGACACGCCTATTGGTAGACCCTATACGACTTTAGCAGCTTTAGTCTATGCTTTAAGGTATTTTATCACTTCACTAACGGCGAACTCAAAAATGAGTTCGAAACGAAAACATCAAGTGAGAATTGAGTGGTCCTTGAATATATCTCGAATTGAGTATTCACAGTTCTAGTAAATAATTATTGCGTATGCTTAATTCGAGTAAATCATAATAGTATAAACTGAATTTGAGATGGTTTCATCTTAAGTAGAAACAGTGCGAATCTTTGCAACTATTGCAATTCAAATCAATTGTATTTAATTTAAACATTTTGAAGGGTGCTGGAATAAAGATAAGCATCGCCTACAAGTTAAGTCTACTCTCTCTTTGTCTTACTCTCTCCTTCCCTCTCCCTCTCCCTCTCTCTCTCTCTCTTTCCACTTTATTTCTTTCTTTCTCTCAAAAAGTGTGCTTTCAGTTCATAATCAGCTTTTCGAGGGATTTTTGTTTTTGTTATATTTTGCTTGTGCCGCCTGAGTCACGCCTCTATAAATAAAGCGAGTAGCACTTATGTGTATAGGAGTGCACACATACATATAAGCTTGTATATACATCTTGTATACCGAGTATAGCCTCATATTTGAACCGATTTTCTTTCAAGCATTCAACATTCAGCGGAGTTCAACGGCGCGTCATTTCGTCTTTGCGCTGATAAATCAAAGTTTCGATTGTACGACTCAAAGCCGGGGACACAGGCACCCACACCCACACCCACACCAACACTCACACTCGCACTCACACTCATATTCATGCAATTGGATACTCTAAGGCATATAAGAGCTCGGACATTCTGTTCAAGCGATGTATGCCTCATATATATCCATACACAGATATGTATGTACGCATTTATTTCACTTTCATTACGAGATACATCTATTAAGTAACAATAAATTCCATTTGTTAGGCACTTCAAATGTACATTGACATATGTACTTACGTACATATTTACATATGTATATTGTTGTATGTGTGGCTGTGCATGCTTTATTACTCGATATCAATTTGCTCCTCACACCGTTCCATTGGCGTAATTGGAATGCATTGAAATGTGAATTGAACAGCAAGTCAAGTCGTGTGCTTTTTGCTGGCAATTTGAGAACGAGAATGAGAATGGGAAGGAGAAATATAAATTTGCAACGACGCGCCGTTGCTGCCGACATCAGCGTCGGCGTCGACGTCAAGCTTATGAGCGTTTTGCAACCGCAAGAACAAAAACAACTGGGGAAAAAGCAATAGGCAAAAAGTTCTACTAATTAGCGCAAGTGACTTTTGGAACCGTTCCGTTGCCGATGCCGTCGCCGCCGTCGACGCCGGCGTCGCTACCTTCAATTGAACGGCATCGTCATCAGCGTCATCGTCGTCGTCGTCGTAGTCGTCGTAGTCGTCGTTGTTGGAATCGCTAAAAGTTATACTTGTAAAAATATAAACAGAGGCAATTAACACATATATCATAGAGCGTCGCAACCGGTTCAATTTCTAGAACAGCCCCCCAAAAAGTGCACAGAGACAGACAAACAGACAACTAACTTACACATAATACATAACTTAATCTCTCTAAATGTGTGTGTCTGTTTGTATTATGTACGTATGTACAAGTGCATGTATGTATGTGTGTGTGTGTGTGTGTGTGCTAATCTTTAAATTGAAAGAAATCTCAGCTGGCAGCTTCTAAAGCGGAGGAGCTGTATGGCATTTATTTTGCGTCCGGCGCTTTCAGTTCAAAGGCAACGTGCGGCGCGGAGAGATCTGAGTTATAAATAAAAAATTTGCAAAAATTATAATTATTAAAAAGCTTGTTGCAGTAAACGAAACGAATAATTATTGCCGCTTTTTTTGCTTGCATAGTAATCGAATGGTCGTCGACACACTAATGACAAAGTGCAGCCACCAAAAGCTACTGCAAATACACATTTAAATACAAATACAAATATATAAATACAAATGCTAATGCTTTAAATGTGATAAGGCAAAGCTCACGCAAACACACACCACAGCAACAACAGCGAGACTAACAAACCTACACAAACACAAGGGCAACGCGAAATATTAGGGCGATATCACCGTTACTTATCTTCTTTCATATCGCTCTTTATCTCTCACTCTCTCTCTCTCGTATGCGGGAACGACACTCTCTCGCGCGTAACTGTTGCAGTGCTGGCAGAAAAAAAAAGCATACGCACAGTTAAGCACAGCTGCTGACGTCGTTCAAGTGTCCGAAAAACTCAAGAATAAGAAAACGAAGAAGAAGAGAGAAAGCAATGCAACAACAATAGCCAAAAGTGCACTCAATCGATTATAAAAAGCAACAAAAACTCGTCGCTTATTTATTTATGCCACAAGAAGTGATCCAAAAACAATAACAAAAAAATTTAAATACATTAATGTAACGGTAAAAATTAGCGCTAACCTAAAATAACAACAATCTGAACACACACACAAACCCATACACACACAGACACAAACACAATGGCCAGAGATAGGCTGCCAGAGCTATTGCAGGTTAGTTAAAATTATTTTTAATTTAATTTTATTTTATATTATAAGGCTTTAACACAAAAAAGCGTCTGAGTATTGGGTTGTGGGAGGTGGTAACGGCGTTTGTTTGCAACAAAATCAATTGCAAAATATATCTTAACAATTATGATTAAGTGTGCTAACAAAATAAAAGAGTTTAAAAAAAATATACAACACTGTAAGAAATTGCCCAAAGAACAAATTTCATAAGTACTCTTTGCGGTGGGATTGTTACCAATAAATTGTTGTTAAGAAACAGCTATTATAAATAACTCAACCTTAAAACAAGAGACATAAGTCCAGTCCAGCTATTACACTCAACGGAAATTCAACACTTCAACACTGTTTAAACTCACACCGATGAACTTCTTAAGCGAATCCTAATTCGAAAACTGGCTTATTAAACAGAGCTCCAAACTTATACTTTTTAAATTAATGATTCTCACTTTCTAGAATAAGAGACCAACTCAGTTCAACTCCCTGTCCACTGCCTCGCTCCGCTAGTTAAGCAAACAACTCCCGCCTAATCAAATGAACACCATCAAATCAATCAATCATTGTTGATTTACATTCAAAATCTAAGTATTTCACTAAATAAACTGATATTATGCATACTTCATAAATTATAATGTCATCCGATTGCCGTTATAATCTGATAAGAATTCCTTTCTGTCTGGCGAAACGTTTACTTAAAGCTCAATAATTTTTGCAAATGAGAGAAGAATGTCGACAGCCGACAACATTTTCGGCAAATGTTCCTTGATTTTCATCTCAAGTGATTTCCGCTCTCCTTAATTCAATCGTAGCCCCACTGTGCGTCTTTTGCATTGCTCAAATTTTCTTGCATGACTTTTTCAACACTGCGCGACATTCCACGACCCGCATTAACACATTTTAACTCGCCATTTTGGGCGTGGGGAGTTGAAGAAGTGTGGGCTGTGCGAGCTGAGTGTTCAATAATATATGGTGTGGGGAGTTGGCGTTTATCAGTACCAGTGAGCACCTAGATTGCGCGGAGATAAGAGCGATAAAACTTGGGCAGACCATACGGGGCTATCCCCAAAACTTACATTGTGAACAGCAGTTAGTTGTATTTTCATTCTGTTGGCCACCTTCTATTCATTATTATTACACACCCAGTTTGCGGCCATTTAGCAGGTGGGTGTGAGAGTAACAGAGATATCGTGCGAGCGGTGCAATGGATGGAGTGGATGAGTGAGCAAGTAGAGATCACTAACCGAAAACAAATTGAAGCCGCTAGTTATTTTTAGTTTAAGTTGTGTCGGCGTCGCTGTAGCAGCGATGCTAATAAAAAAAAAACAACAATTCGAACAAGCTTTTATTAACCGATATTAACTGATAAAGAATTTTTGTTAACTGTTTTGCAGCGCTCGCTGAGCACCAATTCAACGTCATCCTCCTCAAATGGTTCGTTGCTGCTCAGCGTTTATAACGCCACCACCGAAACACTCAGCAACAACAACAATAACAGCAACAACAGCAGCGGTGACAGCAACAATAAGGATCAACGCAGCAAAATGACGCAACAGGGCACCAATGTGGATGCCATTCTGAATCCGGTAAATGTGTGTGTGTGATAAATATCATATAACGGCCATGGGTCAAAAGTTATGGGATCCAGATATCACACAAAAATATCACCACCTCAATAAGAGCTCAGTCGTGAAATAGAACATATATAAATTCAAATTGCTTAAAACGTAGAAAAAATTGTATTCATATTTCAAGGAGCGCACGAAAATTTAAATTTAGATCAACGTTCTCTCAATTTAAGACTGTTTTGAGATTTTGATTTAAGGTACGATTCTTGTCTTGATATTTCTTAGACCAAGAACTTAATAACTGCGCATAAAATATTTGAGCGTCAAAGTCTTGAGCTTAAAAAATTAAGTTCTCTAATTGGAAACTAGAAAATTGTACAGAATGATTTCAAAATAGGAGAAAAACGTTACTTGAAATATTGAAAGCAAAGCCTGAAAGTTGGCTTGTGTGTGTGTGTGCCTAGCCAAATTGTTTACCAATACGTTAACCGGTAACATGAATCAGCGGAGTTGACGTGAACGTCAACGGCTGCGTTAGTGTCAGCTTCGGCAGCGACGGCAGCCGCGAGTTATTTAACGACAGCGGCAAACCCGTGATAAGCAAAACCTGTGGCTTACAGCAGCGTCTGATGAAGTAAATACATACAGACATATTTTATACATATACTAAAATTTTTGGTAAACAGTAATAGTGATTTGCCACGCCCACTTTCTGCACCAGAAGAGTAAACTTTTAATCATCAATCTGCAACATCTGATAAATAACTTGAACGACTTGTGAATACACTTGCAGCATTATTACTATAGGAACGCATCTTCGACGTTATAAAGTATATATATTCTTGAGTAGCATCAACAACCAAATCTACTTAGCCTTGTCCGCATGTCGACCGTTTGACCTATCTGTTTGACCTGTCTGTCTAAAATCTCGATACTTTAAATTTGGAATAAAAGTTATCGTACATACAGATCACGATTAATTAATTATATCGATAACTTTTCTTATTTTGCGAATATCGAAACAAATCGATCGATTTCCGATAGCAATAAAATATAAAAAGAAACAATTATAAAAAAAAAATAGGCTATCAATTGATCATGTTTTTGATTAATTGGTAAAATTTCTTAAGATCGCATAGGAACGAAGATTCATAATGAACAAACTACTATCAGCAATTCATGAATGAAATAATTTGCACTCTCTCCAGAGTATACACTAGTCCATTTGTACTCATCTATGTTACACTTTCTCAACCATTTGTTTTAATTAATTTTATTAATGAGGTCAGTGATTGAGTGGCTTTACAAATTCCATTCCATTCGTGTGTGTGACAAAATCAAATGGAACAGTTCAATAAACAATTTACATAACTAGTGATAAGTGAATTCGATCCATTCTCTTACCAAATTCATATCGCTTTTGATATACGATGTACGTATGTACAGTGACTCTCAGCTTAACTGGAACAGCGCCTAGCAAAGAATT